>JAQQBG010001156.1:0-23165 GCA_032199755.1 Ambrosia artemisiifolia | reverse complement strand
TCAGTTTTTTATGGCCTAAGAACACGTTTTGGCAAAAAAAATAGCATTTTGGTTTTCGGAGGTGCGGACCCCATTTTCACACCACTTTCCATTTTTAGCAGAAAACGTGCGATTTTTAAATCGACTCACGCGTCAATTTGTTGAATAATTATGCTACTCTGCAGCTTCCAGACTCAGTTTTTATGGCCTAAGAACACGTTTTGGCAAAAAAAAATCGAATTTTGGTTTTCGGAGGTGCGGGCCCATTTTCACACCAGTTTCCTTTTTTACCAGAAAACGAGCGATTTTGAAATCGATTCACGCGTCACTTTGGTGATAAATTACGCTACTCTGCAGCTTCCAGACTCAGTTTTTATGGCCTCAGAACACGTTTTGGCAAAAAAAAAATCGAATTTTGGTTTTCGGAGGTGCGGGCCCATTTTCACACCACTTTCCATTTTTAGCAGAAAACGAGCGATTTTTAAATCGATTCACGCGTCAATTTGGTTAGTAATTACGCTACTCTGCAGCTTCCAGACTCAGTTTTTATGGCCTAGGAACACGTTTTGGCAAAAAAATAGCTTTTTGGTTTTCGGAGGTGCGGGCCCATTTTCATTCCACTTTCCATTTTTAGCAGAAAACGAGCGATTTTTAAATCGATTCACGCCTCAATTTGGTGAGTAATTACGCTACTCTGGAGCTTCCAGACTCAGTTTTTTTTGGCCTAGGAACACGTTTTGGCAAAAAAAATAGCATTTTGGTTTTCGGAGGTGCGGACCCATTTTCACACCACTTTCCATTTTTAGCAGAAAACGAGCTATTTTTAAATCGATTCACGAGTCAATTTGGTGAGTAATTACGCTACTCTGCAGCTTCCAGACTCAGTTTTTATGGCCTAGGAACACGTTTTGGCAAAAAAATAGCTTTTTGGTTTTCGGAGGTGCGGGCCCATTTTCATTCCACTTTCCATTTTTAGCAGAAAACGAGCTATTTTTAAATCGATTCACGCCTCAATTTGGTGAGTAATGACGCTACTCTGCAGCCTCCAGACTCAGTTTTTATGGCCTAAGAACACGTTTTGGCAAAAAAATAGCATTTTGGTTTTCGGAGGTGCGGGCCCATTTTCACACCACTTTCCATTTTTAGCAGAAAACGAGCGATTTTTAAATCGATTCACGCCTCAATTTGGTGAGTAATTACGCTACTCTGCAGCTTCCAGACACAGTTTTTATGGCTTAGGAACACGTTTTGGCAAAAAAAATAGCATTTTGGTTATCGGAGTTGCGGACCCATTTTCACACCACTTTCCATTTTTAGCAGAAAACGTGCGATTTTTAAATCGATTCACGCGTTAATTTGGTGAGTATTTACGCTACTTTGCAGGTTCCAGACTCAGTTTTATGGCCTAAGAACACGTTTTGGCAAAAAAAATAGAATTTTGGTTTTCGGAGGTGCGGGCCCATTTTCGCACCACTTTCCCGTTTTAGCAGAAAACGAGCGATTTTTAAATCGATTCACGCGTCAATATGGTGACTAATTACGCTACTCTGCAGCTTCCAGACTCAGTTTTTATGGCCTAGGAACACGTTTTGGCAAAAAAATCGCATTTTGGTTTTCGGAGGTGCGGGCCCATTTTCACACCAGTTTCCTTTTTTACCAGAAAACGAGCGATTTTGAAATCGATTCACGCGTCAATTTGGTGATAAATTACGCTACTCTGCAGCTTCCAGACACAGTTTTTATGGCCGCAGAACACGTTTTGGCAAAAAAGAAATCTAATTTTGGTTTTCGGAGGTGCGGGCCCATTTTCACACCACTTTCCATTTTTAGCAGAAAACGAGCGATTTTTAAATCGATTCACGCGTCAATTCGGTTAGTAATTACGCTACTCTGCAGCTTCCAGACTCAGTTTTTATGGCCTAGGAACACGTTTTGGCAAAAAAATAGCTTTTTGGTTTTCGGAGGTGCGGGCTCATTTTCATTCCACTTTCCATTTTTAGCAGAAAATGAGCGATTTTTAAATCGATTCACGCCTCAATTTGGTGAGTAATTACGCTACTCTGGAGCTTCCAGACTCAGTTTTTATGGCCTAGGAACACGTTTTGGCAAAAAAATAGCTTTTTGGTTTTCGGAGGTGCGGGCTCATTTTCATTCCACTTTCCATTTTTAGCAGAAAATGAGCGATTTTTAAATCGATTCACGCCTCAATTTGGTGAGTAATTACGCTACTCTGGAGCTTCCAGACTCAGTTTTTTTTGGCCTAGGAACACGTTTTGGCAAAAAAATAGCATTTTGGTTTTCGGAGGTGCGGACCCATTTTCACACCACTTTCCATTTTTAGCAGAAAACGAGCTATTTTTAAATCGATTCACGAGTCAATTTGGTGAGTAATTACGCTACTCTGCAGCTTCCAGACTCAGTTTTTATGGCCTAAGAACACGTTTTGGCAAAAAAATAGCATTTTGGTTTTCGGAGGTGCGGACCCATTTTCACACCACTTTCCATTTTTAGCAGAAAACGTGCGATTTTTAAATCGACTCACGCGTCAATTTGTTGAATAATTATGCTACTCTGCAGCTTCCAGACTCAGTTTTTATGGCCTAAGAACACGTTTTGGCAAAAAAAAATCGAATTTTGGTTTTCGGAGGTGCGGGGCCCATTTTCACACCAGTTTCCTTTTTTACCAGAAAACGAGCGATTTTGAAATCGATTCACAGCGTCACTTTGGTGATAAATTACGCTACTCTGCAGCTTCCAGACTCAGTTTTTATGGCCTCAGAACACGTTTTGGCAAAAAAAAAATCGAATTTTGGTTTTCGGAGGTGCGGGCCCATTTTCACACCACTTTCCATTTTTAGCAGAAAACGAGCGATTTTTAAATCGATTCACGCGTCAATTTGGTTAGTAATTACGCTACTCTGCAGCTTCCAGACTCAGTTTTTATGGCCTAGGAACACGTTTTGGCAAAAAAATAGCTTTTTGGTTTTCGGAGGTGCGGGCCCATTTTCATTCCACTTTCCATTTTTAGCAGAAAACGAGCGATTTTTAAATCGATTCACGCCTCAATTTGGTGAGTAATTACGCTACTCTGGAGCTTCCAGACTCAGTTTTTTTTGGCCTAGGAACACGTTTTGGCAAAAAAAAATAGCATTTTGGTTTTCGGAGGTGCGGACCCATTTTCACACCACTTTCCATTTTTAGCAGAAAACGAGCTATTTTTAAATCGATTCACGAGTCAATTTGGTGAGTAATTACGCTACTCTGCAGCTTCCAGACTCAGTTTTTATGGCCTAGGAACACGTTTTGGCAAAAAAATAGCTTTTTGGTTTTCGGAGGTGCGGGCCCATTTTCATTCCACTTACCATTTTTAGCAGAAAACGAGCTATTTTTAAATCGATTCACGCCTCAATTTGGTGAGTAATGACGCTACTCTGCAGCCTCCAGACTCAGTTTTTATGGCCTAAGAACACGTTTTGGCAAAAAAATAGCATTTTGGTTTTCGGAGGTGCGGGCCCATTTTCACACCACTTTCCATTTTTAGCAGAAAACGAGCGATTTTTAAATCGATTCACGCCTCAATTTGGTGAGTAATTACGCTACTCTGCAGCTTCCAGACACAGTTTTTATGGCTTAGGAACACGTTTTGGCAAAAAAAATAGCATTTTGGTTATCGGAGTTGCGGACCCATTTTCACACCACTTTCCATTTTTAGCAGAAAACGTGCGATTTTTAAATCGATTCACGCGTTAATTTGGTGAGTATTTACGCTACTTTGCAGGTTCCAGACTCAGTTTTATGGCCTAAGAACACGTTTTGGCAAAAAAAATAGAATTTTGGTTTTCGGAGGTGCGGGCCCATTTTCGCACCACTTTCCCGTTTTAGCAGAAAACGAGCGATTTTTAAATCGATTCACGCGTCAATATGGTGACTAATTACGCTACTCTGCAGCTTCCAGACTCAGTTTTTATGGCCTAGGAACACGTTTTGGCAAAAAAAATCGCATTTTGGTTTTCGGAGGTGCGGGCCCATTTTCACACCACTTTCCATTTTTAGCAGAAAACGAGCGATTTTTAAATCGATTCACGCCTCAATTTGGTGAGTAATTACGATACTCTGCAGCTTCCAGACTCATTTCTTATGGCCTAAGAACACGTTTTGGCAAAAAAAAAATCGAATTTTGGTTTTCGGAGGTGCGGGCCCATTTTCACACCAGTTTCCTTTTTTACCAGAAAACGAGCGATTTTGAAATCGATTCACGCGTCAATTTGGTGATAAATTACGCTACTCTGCAGCTTCCAGACTCAGTTTTTATGGCCTCAGAACACGTTTTGGCAAAAAAAAAATCGAATTTTGGTTTTCGGAGGTGCGGGCCCATTTTCACACCACTTTCCATTTTTAGCAGAAAACGAGCGATTTTTAAATCGATTCACGCGTCAATTTGTTGAGTAATTACGCTACTTTGCAGCTTTCAGACTCAGTTTTTATGGCCTAGGAACACGTTTTGGCAAAAATATAGCATTTTGGTTATCGGAGGTGCGGACCCATTTTCACACCACTTTCCATTTTTAGCAGAAAACGTGCGATTTTTAAATCGATTCACGCGTTAATTTGGTGAGTATTTACGCTACTCTGCAGGTTCCAGACTCAGTTTTATGGCCTAAGAACACGTTTTGGCAAAAAAAATCGAATTTTGGTTTTCGGAGGTGCGGGCCCATTTTCGCACCACTTTCCCCGTTTTAGCAGAAAACGAGCGATTTTTAAATCGATTCACGCGTCAATATGGTGACTAATTACGCTACTCTGCAGCTTCCAGACTCAGTTTTTATGGCCTAGGAACACGTTTTGGCAAAGAAATCGCATTTTGGTTTTCGGAGGTATGGGCCCATTTTCACACCACTTTCCATTTTTAGCAGAAAACGAGCTATTTTTAAATCGATTCACGAGTCAATTTGGTGAGTAATTACGCTACTCTGCAGCTTCCAGACTCAGTTTTTATGGCCTAAGAACACGTTTTGGCAAAAAAATAGCTTTTTGGTTTTCGGAAGTGCGGGCCCATTTTCATTCCACTTTCCATTTTTAGCAGAAAACCAGCGATTTTTAAATCGATTCACGCCTCAATTTGGTGAGTAATTACGCTACTCTGGAGCTTCCAGACTCAGTTTTTTTTGGCCTAGTAACACGTTTTGGCAAAAAAATAGCATTTTGGTTTTCGGAGGTGCGGACCCATTTTCACACCACTTTCCATTTTTAGCAGAAAACGAGCTATTTTTAAATCGATTCACGCGTCAATTTGGTGAGTAATTACGCTACTCTGCAGCTTCCAGACTCAGTTTTTATGGCCTAGGAACATGTTTTGGCCAAAAAATCGCATTTTGGTTTTCGAAGGTGGGGGCCCATTTTCACACCACTTTCCATTTTTAGCAGAAAACGAGCGATTTTTAAATCGATTCACGCCTCAATTTGGTGAGTAATTACGGTACTCTGCAGCTTCCAGACTCATTTCTTAAGGCCTAAGAACACGTTTTGGCAAAAAAAATCGAATTTTGGTTTTCGGAGGTGCGGGCCCATTTTCACACCACTTTCTATTTTTAGCAGAAAACGTGCGATTTTTAAATCGATTCACGCGTCAATTTGGTGAGTAATTACGCTACTCTGCAGCTTCCAGACTCAGTTTTTATGGCCTAAGAACACGTTTTGGCAAAAAAAATCGAATTTTTGTTTTCGGAGGTGCGTGCCCATTTTCACACCACTTTCTATTTTTAGCAGAAAACGTGCGATTTTTAAATCGATTCACGCGTCAATTTGGTGAGTAATTACGCTGCTCTGCAGCTTCCAGACTCAGTTTTTATGGCCTAAGAACACGTTTTGGCAAAAAAATCGAATTTTGGTGTTCGGAGGTGCGGGCCCATTCTCACACCACTTTCTATTTTTAGCAGAAAACGTGCGATTTTTAAATCGATTCACGCGTCAATTTGGTGAGTAATTACGCTACTCTGCAGCTTCCAGACTCTGTTTTTATGGCCTAGGAACACGTTTTGGCAAAAAAATCGCATTTTGGTTTTCCAAGGTGCGCACCCCATTTTCACACAACTTTCCATTTTTAGCAGAAAACGAGCGATTTTTAAATCGATTCACGCCTCAATTTGGTGAGTAATTACGCTACTCTGCAGCTTCCAGACACAGTTTTTATGGCTTAGGAACACGTTTTGGCAAAAAAAAAAATAGCATTTTGGTTATCGGAGTTGCGGACCCATTTTCACACCACTTTCCATTTTTAGCAGAAAACGTGCGATTTTTAAATCGATTCACGCGTCAATTTGTTGAGTAATTACGCTACTTTGCAGCTTTCAGACTCAGTTTTTATGGCCTAGGAACACGTTTTGGCAAAAATATAGCATTTTGGTTATCGGAGGTGCGGAACCATTTTCACACCACTTTCCATTTTTAGCAGAAAACGTGCGATTTTTAAATCGATTCACGCGTTAATTTGGTGAGTATTTACGCTACTCTGCAGGTTCCAGACTCAATTTTATGGCCTAAGAACACGTTTTGGCAAAAAAAATCGAATTTTGGTTTTCGGAGGTGCGGGCCCATTTTCGCACCACTTTCCCGTTTTAGCAGAAAACGAGCGATTTTTAAATCGATTCACGCGTCAATATGGTGACTAATTACGCTACTCTGCAGCTTCCAGACTCAGTTTTTATGGCCTAGGAACACGTTTTGGCAAAAAAATCGCATTTTGGTTTTCGGAGGTGCGGGCCCATTTTCACACCACTTTCCATTTTTAGCAGAAAACGAGCGATTTTTAAATCGATTCACGCCTCAATTTGGTGAGTAATTACGCTACTCTGCAGCCTCCAGACTCAGTTTTTATGGCCTAAGAACACGTTTTGGCAAAAAAATAGCATTTTGGTTTTCGGAGGTGCGGACCCATTTTCACACCACTTTCCATTTTTAGCAGAAAACGTGCGATTTTTAAATCGACTCACGCGTCAATTTGTTGAATAATTATGCTACTCTGCAGCTTCCAGACTCAGTTTTTATGGCCTAAGAACACGTTTTGGCAAAAAAAATCGAATTTTGGTTTTCGGAGGTGCGGGCCCATTTTCACACCAGTTTCCTTTTTTACCAGAAAACGAGCGATTTTGAAATCGATTCACGCGTCAATTTGGTGATAAATTACGCTACTCTGCAGCTTCCAGACACAGTTTTTATGGCCGCAGAACACGTTATGGCAAAAAAGAAATCTAATTTTGGTTTTCGGAGGTGCGGGCCCATTTTCACACCACTTTCCATTTTTAGCAGAAAACGAGCGATTTTTAAATCGATTCACGCGTCAATTCGGTTAGTAATTACGCTACTCTGCAGCTTCCAGACTCAGTTTTTATGGCCTAGGAACACGTTTTGGCAAAAAAATAGCTTTTTGGTTTTCGGAGGTGCGGGCTCATTTTCATTCCACTTTCCATTTTTAGCAGAAAATGAGCGATTTTTAAATCGATTCACGCCTCAATTTGGTGAGTAATTACGCTACTCTGGAGCTTCCAGACTCAGTTTTTTTTGGCCTAGGAACACGTTTTGGCAAAAAAATAGCATTTTGGTTTTCGGAGGTGCGGACCCATTTTCACACCACTTTCCATTTTTAGCAGAAAACGAGCTATTTTTAAATCGATTCACGAGTCAATTTGGTGAGTAATTACGCTACTCTGCAGCTTCCAGACTCAGTTTTTATGGCCTAGGAACACGTTTTGGCAAAAAAATAGCTTTTTGGTTTTCGGAGGTGCGGGCCCATTTTCATTCCACTTTCCATTTTTAGCAGAAAACGAGCGATTTTTAAATCGAATCACGCCTCAATTTGGTGAGTAATTACGCTACTCTGGAGCTTCCAGACTCAGTTTTTTTTGGCCTAGGAACACGTTTTGGCAAAAAAATAGCATTTTGGTTTTCGGAGGTGCGGACCCATTTTCACACCACTTTCCATTTTTAGCAGAAAACGAGCTATTTTTAAATCGATTCACGCGTCAATTTGGTGAGTAATTACGCTACTCTGCAGCTTCCAGACTCAGTTTTTATGGCCTAGGAACACGTTTTGGCCAAAAAATCTGTTAGGATCTGAGTATTGGATTGTTTTGATTAACTATGAAATATGAATGAAGTATAAATGGAAAGTGCAGCGGAATAAAGAATAATCAAAACATAGAGAATAATTGTTATCAATCGAATGCTTTCATTAAACTTGAAAGATTACAAAGGTACAATTATAACTCCCCCTCAGCCTGATCACTCAGAGTTTGTTTGTCTAGAGAGAATGACGAGTGACAAATAGAACAGTACAAGTACTGTTCTATTTATAGACAAGTACAAACCTCTGATGATCACTTAGCTGACGTCACCTAGAAAGCGACCCCTAACTGACTAACAAACTACAACATCTGTTAAACAATAAACTACTGTTACATTGAATCTACTAAAAGAAAAACTCTGTTAAGCTAAAACTCTGATGTCTTCTTATCATCTGTTGAACCAAAGTGCTGTTGGTTCAACAGACCTTTGTTCTTCAGATCTTTGATCAGCACTTGTTCTTTATCAGACTTTTGCTCTTCAGACTTTATCCATCAGACCTTTCATCTGCAGCAGTTGTCTTGTATCAGATGTTTAGGTATCAGCAGTTTGGGAATCAGCAGTTTTTTGGAGGAAGCTTTCTTGTAACCACTGTTATTTATTCTTGATCAACACTTAGTATATTTTGGCTTTCTATCATCTGTTCTTCTCCAGGTCAGCAGACCCAACAATCTCCCCCTAGAACAGATGATGCCAAAACTCTGCTTTATTCTTGATCTTTATTCCTCATCAGACTTTCTCTAATTTGCCCTTTTAGTTGCAATTCAAAGTGTAGAGAGAAGAGGTCTTCAGCATCTCTATCCAGTGTCAAATTTAGAAGTGTCTGGAGATCTTCAGCACTTAGGCCAGGTGCCTCATCCATACTCAGCTTCTGAATACTACCATCTGATCTGAGCAATGTCAATTCATGGGTCTCTTTATCAGACTTCCATTTTAGAATTTTAGAATCAGATGAGTGACTGGGATGCATCTTTATTTTGGATGAGTTTGGTGATGGTGGCCTTGCAATGAGTTCTCTGAGCCTGTCTGACACAGGATCAGAAAAAGATCTGACTTGATTCAAGATCCCCTTTTTCACATAAGTATCAGTGAACTGTCTTGTTTCTTCTTCAGTCATTTCTTTTTGCTTCTTAAATTGTCTTCTAGCAGCAATGGTAAGATCTGAAGTTTCCAGTAAACTGTCTAATGTAAAGGCCTGAGAGGGTTTCTTGGGAGCATCATCATACACTGGTTTTCTTGGAAGATCAGGATTGGTCTTTCTTTCTTGTTCAAGCTTCTTGTATGTTTCAATTAGCCTGATTTCTGACCATCTGGCAACAGACTTCATCTCTCCATACTTAGCTGCTACAAGCTCTTGTCTCATTCTTCTGAATTTCAAGGCTCTAGCTTCATCTCTCCCCTTTTTGAAATCAGGAGTAGAGACCTTAGCAGGAGGATTCTTGGCCATGTTCTCTATTCTGATTAGTTCTTCCCTTAGAGCATGTGTGGTCCAGCCTGTAAATTGGTTCTTTGTTGCTTTATAAGGCTTGGATGCCAAGATCTGTTCCAGCAGTGAATCCCTTACTTCCATTTCCAAGTGTCTGCTGAGAGGCATGGTTGACATGGAGTTGCTCAGGGTCTTAGCAAAATCTTCAATCCTTCTGAGTTTACTAAGCTCTGCTGAATGGATGCCCTGAGCAGTCCTGTCATCCTTCCCTTTGCACTTCTCTTTGATGACAGCATCAGCCTGTTCACCCTTGTATTTGAGATATGTGTCTATGTTGGGTGGAACAGGGAAGCCTTTAAGAGATGGGAAGGATCTTTCTGATGGCTGATCAGTATTATAGAAGGATTGAAGTTCCCCCTTGATTAAATCCAACTCAAGGGGATACTTCTCAGCCAATGGGATGATGGTTGGTGGTGGTCTGTGTGATCTGAATTCGGCAGTGTGTGGTGAGAAAGATGTGAGTGGAATGGCATTGACTGGTGTGGATGAGATTGGGGTGTTAGGTGGTGTGTTATGGATGTTTTCATCTTGTATAACAAAGGTGGATTTCCTTTTTCTGCTATACAAGATTTTAGGTGAAGGTGAGGATGTGGCAGTGGTTTGAGAAACATCTGTTGGTCCTTTTGTGGAGCCAGCAGTTGTTTGGGTTTTGGGTTGTGTTGAAGTAGGTTTGGGAGTTGGTTGAGTGGTGGTTGGTTTAGTGACTGGTTTGGGTTGTGCAGATGTTTTAGCAGTGGTTTTAGTTTCAGTTGTTTTAGGTGCAGTGGTTTGGGTAGCAGAGGTTGTGGTGGCAGTGGTTTTAGGAGCAGTGGTTGTGATAACAGGTGTTTGTTCAGCAGTTAATTTGGAAGGTGGTTTTCTAATGTGTTTGGCTGGCATTTTCTTTCTCTTTGAAGTGTTCACATCTTCCACTTCCTGCTGCTGTTCCTTTTTCAGCTGCACCAACCTCTCTGCCTTTACTTCCAATGTATCAGCCCTTTTCATTTTGTCTTGAGCAGCCTTTTCAGCTCTTTCATTAGCTGAAGTGTCAACTTCTTTTGCCTTTGATGCTGGAGCTGGTTCAGAGACAGGGATCTGAACATTTGGTTGTTGTGTTTGTGAAGCTGATTTGGGTGACCCTGGTTTGTCAGCAGTTGGCTTCTTCCCTTTTTGTGAGGGTGGTTCACCAAATGGATTAAGTTTTGGTAGCCTATCTCTGCCACTCTCCCCCTTTTTGGCATCATCAGCAGTGAATTCATCATCATCTTCATCTCTGAGAATTGTGGTAGGGGCAGAGCCAGTGGTCTTCAGCAAGTGGTCTTTGATCACCTTGATGTCAGCCTTTGTATCATTGAATCTGGCATCAACCATGTTTCTGATCAAAGTCATGTAGGTTTCCTGTGTCTGATCTGCTAATTTTCGATGAGCTATGATGATGGGGGAAACAGATTTCCATAGCTCATTAGCAACATCAGCAGTTGATGGTTGACTTTTTGCAAAGTTATTCAATGTCTCCAATATTGACTTGACATCAGATTTGATGTCAGCAACAGAGGATTCAAGGTTTTGAACTTTAGCCGTCAATTCTTGAAGTTTTGACTCATCACCCAAATTAATAGGTTCATCTGAGTCCCTACCAGAGGTAGTTTTAGCTGGTTCAGTCCTAGGAGGTGAGTCCATAGAATAAGAACCTGCTGCCCCTTTTTCTTGGTTCTGGGGACTTCCAACTGTTTTAGGAGACACAATTGTGTCTTCATCAGTTGTTGCCTTCAAGGAAGTCTTAGCAATGTAACCACTGTCCTGCTGTGAGACAATGGTCTCAACAGCAGTAGTGGCTGCTTCTCTTGAAACCTCATCAGAAGTAACATTGACTTCTGGGAGTATAACCTCCTCATCTGTTTGTGGGATGGCTGATTGATTTTCCTCAGCCCCAGTCACTGGTAGTGGCATACTCTCAGTGATAGGTGAAGGAGAGGAACTGGGGTTATCCTGAGTTTTATCAATAGCCTCAAACAGGGGTTGCATTGTTTGTGGGACATGTGGTGGTGATGTAGGTGGTGTAAGAAGCTGATTAGCCCTGGGAGATGGGCTTGTAAACATATGATCAAGTGACTCATATGCCTCAGTTTGAGGTTCCCTTTGGCTTACAACAAGTTCCTTTTGTGAGGAATCTTGAGGAGTTTGCTTGGGTTGAGATATCTCCAACTGTTGTGAGGAAGTAGCAACAGTGGTTTCATGTTGCTTTGGTGATGCAACAGGGTTAGCTTCTGGTATCTCATCTTCCAGAAGTCCCTTTTTAGTTTTGGTGGTTGTTTTGGTGGATGGACGTTTTCTTTTGGTGGCTGGTGTGGGTTTCACAACACTGGATGAAGTGCCATGATCACCAGGAGCAGTGGGCTCACCAACAGAGGTTTCAACAACAGTTGTTGTCTTTGTCCTCTTTGGTTGTGTTTTGGAAACTTTTTGAACTTTTGGTGCTTTTTCTTGGGTTGAAGAACCCAGCATTCTTGTAAAAGTTTCATCAGTTAGACTTTTCATTTTAAATGACTCTCCCTTTTGAAAATCCTTTTCAGGTAAAAGCTTTTGTAGAATTACACTTAGAATTCTAGGGTAGAGCAGAAAAGCATTGTTTGAGCCAGATTTTATGGCTTTCACATTAGATACCAAGTCTGAAAACAATCCCTGAGATAGGTTGAAGTCAGAGTCTGACAACATAGCATATCCCAAGTATTGTATCCTCAATGGGATTTCATTGAAGGATGTAGTCTTGGCAGAGGCACAGAGGAGGAGGGTATGGAAGAAAAATTTCATGACTGGTGGGAAAAACTTTTTGTATAGTGTGGAACCAGTCATTTGAGCATCATACCCTCTCTCTTGAAACTCAGTGTGAAGCTCTGTTTTTGGAAAAGTATCCATACCTGACAAGTCGTTCAGGGAGAAGGTAGTGGAGATGATCTCAGGGGTTATGGCGATACTGGTGGCTCCAATTTTTGAAATGATGGACGTAGGCTTTTTGTCTTGGTATAAAACCTCAGCAGTTGCCCAGAATTCTTGGAGTGTTTCCAGGTATATGGGGGCATCAGCAATAAGAACATTTTTATATTTTGAGTTATTGATGATGTCAATGGTGGAATGGAATGGTGTGTTGTCTTCGGTTTTAACCAAATATGGAAGGAAATTGTGAGTGGCTTTTGTTTGAAGTTCCATTTTAATGGATTTTGATTATGAAAGCGACGAACTTTGATTGAGGATTATGAGGAAGACGAGAGCGGTTTTTAGTATTTTGAATACAATGAGACAGTAAAACTGCTGTTGGGGGAAAGAACAGGGTTTTATAGGCTCTGTGAAACCGCTGATGTGGCAAAAACTCTGCTTTTGAGAGCAGACGTGGCAAACATCTGATGGTTGAAACATCTGGTGGCAGACAGCTGTTTTGTTAAACCTCTGTTGCCAACCTCTGTTGTTTAACCAAAAGACTGATGAAAACAGTTGTTTTATCTGATCAGTTGTTTGAAACAGATTTTTCAACCAACAGTGGTTGTTTTACCTGATCAGATGTTTTGAAACAGATTTTTCAACTAACAGTGGTTTTAATAAAACAGTGGTTGTTTTATCTGAATCAGTGGTTTTAAAACAGATTTTTCAACCAAAGTGTTAGATTAGCAAAATTTGATTTTCTGAAAACATTTTAATGTTTTTATTGAAAACATTTTTGTTGTTTTTAATCCATGTTTAACATTCCAATTCGAGAGATCAGATTTGTGAAGGTAGATGTGTCTAAAGCTTTTGTCAGCACATCTGCCAACTGATCCTCTGTTGGAACATGGTGCAGAGAAATCAAACCTTTTTCATAGCTATCCCTGACAAAGTGATGTCTGATATCTATGTGCTTGGTGGTTGAGTGGGAGACTGGATTTTTGATGATATTTTCAGCAGCTTGACTATCCAACATGAGTGGAGTCCTCAGTGCAGTTATCCCAAAATCCAGTAATTGATTTTGAAGCCACATAAGTTGGGCTGTACAACTTGCAGCAGCAATGTATTCAGCTTCAGCAGTGGATGTTGAAACAGCTGCTTGCTTTTTGCTTTGCCAAGAAACTAAGGCATTCCCTAGAAACTGGCACCCTCCTGATGTGGACTTCCTTGTGGTATGGCAGCCAGCAAAATCACTATCTGAATAACCTGAAAGCTCAATGTTTCCATTAGCAGGATACCAGATACCAAGTGTGGGAGCACCTTTTAGGTATCTGAAGATCCTTTTCACAGCAATAAGGTTAGACTTTCTAGGAGAAGCCTGAGATCTAGCACACACACAGGTTGCAAACATAATGTCTGGCCTGGATGCTGTTAAGTACAATAAAGACCCAATCATGCATCTATAGTGTGTCTGATCAACAAGTTCATCCTTTTCATCATCAGTGAGTGGCTTGACAGTGCTCATGGGTGTACTACATGGCTTACAATCATTCATCTCAAATTTTGTTAACAAGTTTTTCACATACTTGTTTTGATGAATGAAAGTGCCATTTTGCAGTTGCTTCACTTGGAGACCAAGAAAGCACTGAAGTTCACCCATTGCACTCATTTCAAACTCTGCTGTCATGAGTTCCCTAAACTCCTCACACATTTTATTACATGTGGATCCAAAAATGATGTCATCCACATATATTTGAACAATCATTAAATCTTTTCCTTTCCATTTTAAAAACAAGGTTTTATCAATTTTACCTCTAGTGAAACCAATGGATAAGAGAAAAGTAGAGAGAGTTTCATACCAGGCTCTTGGTGCTTGTTTGAGTCCATACAATGCTTTGTTAAGCTTGTAGACATGATCAGGATGGAATGTGTCTTCAAAACCAGGTGGTTGACATACATAGACCTCCTCCTGAATTTTGCCATATAGGAAGGCACACTTGATGTCCATCTGAAACACCTTGATGTTGTGGTTGACAGCAAAGGCTAAGAAAAGTCTGATTGCTTCTAGCCTTGCTACAGGGGCAAAGGTTTCATCATAGTCAATACCCTCTTCTTGTCTGAAGCCTTGAACCACTAACCTGGCTTTGTTCTTGACAACTATACCCCTTTCATCAGTTTTGTTTTTGAAGACCCACTTTGTGCCAATTGGACAGACATCCTTAGGCAGTGGTACAAGTTCCCATACTTGTTGTCTTTTGAACTGAAGGAGTTCTTCTTGCATGGCTTCTACCCAACTGTTGTCTTTCAGTGCCTCTTGGTACTTGACAGGTTGTGTAAGGGATAGGAAGCCTGCAAAAAGGCAGATGTTTGAAGATTGGCTCCTTGTGAGCACACCTTCTCTGATGTTGCCAATGATTTGGTCTGGTGGATGAGCTCTTAGGTAGATTAGATCTCCCTGATATGGTATGATGGCATTTTGTAGTGAAGGACAGAGGTTTGGAGACTCTGTGGACATAACATCTGTTGGCACTTCTGAAGAGGCAACAGATGTTTGGAATGGAGGTGGAGGAATGGGTCCAAGTGGTGTAATATTGGACTGACTTTTGTCAACAGATGATTGACTCTTGTCAACAGATGATTGAACAGTGGATTGGCTGGGTGAATCAGTGGATTGAAGGTAAGACTGGCCAACAGTGGCTGACTCAGCTGTAACAGAGTTTTGACAGTTGTTTTGAACCACTGCGTCCTCTGATGCAGGATAGACTTTGTAGTGGTCTGGAACCACAACATCTATTCTGTAGTCTTGTTGTGAAGATTGTGGAGTACCTGCAGGGTTAGTTTTGACAGCAATATCTTCAAATTTGAATTTATCTAAATCAAACAACTCAGCAGGGTTTGCTGGGATTTTTAAAGAGGAAAGTTCATTGAACTTCACATTCAGAGTTTCTTCTATTGTTTTAGTCCTTGTGTTAAACACTTTATAGGCCTTTGCAACAGAAGAATACCCCAGAAAATATCAACAATCCACTTTGGCTGCAAATTTTGAAATGGAATCTTTAAGATTTAAAATGAAACATGGGCAGCCAAGGACTTTGAAAAATGATATCAGTGGTTTGATTTTAAACAGAATTTCATAAGCAGTCTTTTGATGTCTAGGGTTGATTAAAACTCTGTTTTGAACATAACAAGCAGTGTTTACAGCTTCTGCCCAAAAGGACAGAGGTAAACCAGAATCTGCTAGCATTGTTCTTGCAGCCTCAATGAGAGTCCTGTTCTTCCTTTCAACCACCCCATTCTGCTCTGGTGTTCTTGGGATACTGTACTGCCTTACAATCCCTTTTGACACACAGAATTCATCTAACTCCTTATTTTTAAACTCTGTTCCATTGTCACTCCTAAAGACTTTTACTGGCAAGTCATATTGTTTTTCAACTTTGGTGACAAAGTCCTTCAAGATACCTGCAGTCTCATCCTTAGAGTGTAGAAAGTAAGTCCATGTAAACCTAGAAAAATCATCAACTATGACAAGACAAAATCTTTTCCTTCTTAGACTCATGATTTTTACAGGGCCAAACAAGTCCATGTGTAACATTTGTAGACACTGACTAGTTTTGGACTCATCAATGGATTTGTAAGAGCTTTTATGTTGTTTACCTTTTAGACAGGAAACACAATGCTCATCACATTTGAATTCTTTTGATGGTAAACCTCTGACAAGGTTTTGTTTGGAGAGTGAGTTGATAGTTTGAAGGTTGGTGTGACCAAGTCTCCTATGCCACAATTCTGTCTCTTTGGTGGAGGCAGCTGAGAATAGACAGACATTTGCAGTAGGATTATCCTTCAACATATCAACCACATACACATTGCCACTTCTGTGAGCAACAAGTTGTGCTTTGCTCTCAGCAATGATGGTGTTAATCTTTTCTACAGCCTCTGGGCCAACAATCTTACAAGTTTGCTTAGTGAAGAATGACCCAAAGCCTTTGTCACTCATTTGTGATACACTAAGTAAATTAAATTTTAGATTGTCTATTAGATTAACATTTTCAAACTTAAGCCTCCCTGCTTTGACAGTACCAGAACCCAACACTTTACCTTTAGAATCATTACCAAAGGATATATCACCCCCTCCATGAGCAAGAAAGTCCAGAAGAAGGGTTCTACATCCAGTCATGTGCCTGGAGCCTCCACTATCTACATACCATAAACTGTCTAAACAAGCAGAAGCTCCCTGCACATCAGTAAGGATTTTAGTTTTGGTGAGTGTCCAAAGCCAAATTGGCTTTGGATGAGTCCTGAGCTGTCTCAGCCTTAAGTTGAGGAGAATGATCAGTGGTTTGGACTAGCTTTTGAACTAGATTCAACAGCTGCAGTTGACCATTTGCCAGTGCTTGTATGTCAACACTTGGTCCAGCAGATGTTTGATCATTTCCTATCAGTTGTTGAAAACCATGAGGGTGTCTGTTCACTTTTGGTTTTGAAGGCCTCTTGGGCTCTTCATAAACATGTGGCAGACGATGACAAGTGGGTTGTCCATATCCTCTTGGTAATCTGTTAACAGGTGGAGCATCTGTTACCTGAACTTCTCTGGGAGCAGAGTTTTTGTTAAGACTTTTGGTAACAGATGTTTGAACTGATTCAAAAGTCTGTTTGGGTTTTCCTTTTGAAGTACTTACCACTTGACTTTCCAGAGTTTTAGCCTTATACTCTTTTATCTTTTCATCAAAATTTTTGAGATATAGGCACTCTTTTGTTTTGTGATTCTTTTTCTTGCAGATTGAACATTCTTTAGATTTTGAATCATTTAAACTTGTTGTTTTGTTGATGTCATATGCTTTTAGAAGAAAACAGTTTTTGGTGACATGGTTCTTCTTTTCACAAAAATCACAAAACAAGTTGTTCTTAGCTTTCCCTTTTTCTTTCTTCTTTTCAACAGATGTTTCATCATCTGTTGGAAGACTTACTAGAGGGATTACTTTGGCCTGTGGTGCCATTTTACCATCAGAGGTTTTGAAGGTCATTGGTTTGAAATTTTCAAGGACTTCACACTCATCTGACCATGTTGGTTTGAATTGATATTTCTCAATTTCATCAAATGAGGGTGTACCTTCCAACTTTTCAAGAATGATTTTCTTGCCATTGGGTTCAGTAACCTTGATTTCTTGACCTTTTGAGTTTGTAGGGATGACCTCAACCAACTGTGGTTCCTTTTTGTCAGTGGTTTGTGAAACTTGATCAGTGGTTTTAAAACCAAACCCAAATTTCACATGACTTTTAGATTGTTGGTTGACAATCATTTCAAAACCCTTTGATGATTCCACCCATTTCTTACATTCAACTTGGGTGGACTCAAGCTCCTTCTTACAACTATGATATTTTGTTATCATAGTCTGAAGCTGGTCTTTGGTTATGCTTGCTTCATGTTTTAGACTGCTGATTTCAGACTCTTTTTCAGATATTTTTTATTTTAACTCTTTTGTTAATTTTTCAAAATGAATTTCAGAATCCAAAATTTTCTTTCTAAAGTTTTCATTCACCTCTTTTATCTTAGCAAATGCCACAATACATTTGTCTGAGCACAAGTCATTTAAGATTTGAGGAGATACCTTAGCAGCAGCCATCAAGGCACAGTTACACTGGCAATCACAGTCATCACTACCCCAGGGGTCTGATAGATTCACAACCTCCACTTCAGATTCTTCAGCTGAAACAATCTCACCAACAACACCATCAGTCACATTTTCAGACATAGACACCACTTCCTCAGAATCAGTCTCTTCAACAATTGTTTCTAGTGCCATAAAACAAAAATCCTTTTCAGTGTTGGCAACTAGAGCAATGTTATCATCTGTTATCTCATCTGGTAGACTGCTCCAATCAACAAAGCCTTGAGTAAAGAAACTCTGTTGACCTGGTTGACTGGTCTCTGCAGGAGCAGAGGGTGGAGTAACAGTCATGGGCACAGGGCCCTGAGCAACAGGTGTTTGGACATAGTGATACTGAGGAACAGTGGTTTGGACATAATGCACAGGAACAGTGGTTTGGGTCTGTGCAAAATGAGCAGTGTTTTGCACATTAGGTACATTAAGGATGGTTTGATAAGTGTTGGTCTGTGGTCTTTGATTTGGATAGGTAATCATAGGAACTCCATTTTGACTCCTACACTCCCTAGCAAAATGACCCATTCTATGACACTTGTAACACTTTATCTTTGATTTATCTAACCCAACCTTTGACCCACCATGTAAACCTGGGTACCTCCTGCCAGTTTTCTTATAGAAGTTATTGGTTCTAATACTGAGCAGGGCAACCTGATGTAAGATGTCCATTTCTTCTAGGTCCAAAGGGTCAATGTATTGCAAGTCATTGTACACAAAAGATGAATTATCAGAAGCCTGGATATCACCACTGGCTGTGAAAGCACAGTTGTTTGGTGATGAGTAAGAATCATTATTGAAACCAGTTGTTATGTCAATGTAATGATCATAACTCTGATCCTTACTACTTCCAGAACCATCATCCTGACCCAACAGTGCAGTATTACCAAATACATAGTCATCTGACACTTTGCCAGAGTCCTGGAGCTTCTTTTTCTGGTTAAGCTCCCTTTCATAAGTCAGGAGCTTACCATGAAGCTGGGTCAGGGTTAGGTCTTTGAATCCGATAGAGTTTCTCATAACAATAGCTATAGTGTCCCATTTGTCCTGAAGTGATCTAAGAAACCTATGATTCAGTGTTGAATTAGGAAAAGTTAGACCAACCAGTTTAAGTTCACTAATTAGACAGTTAAACCTTTCAAACTGTTGTGTTAATGACTCCCCTTTTATGTGACTAAACGTTTCATATTGTTGGTTAAGTATTTCACGGTTGTTTTCAATCACATCATCAGTTCCCCCGAATTGCTCTTTAAGAGCATCCCACAGTTCTTTAGCACTATTGCAGTGCAAGAGACCGGCATAGATATCATTCGGCAGTGCCATGGCTACTATGCTGAAAGCCTTGGCATCTAGCTCGATTTTTTGAAAATCTTGCTCTGAGTAGTTCTCAACACTCTTTGGTACTTGGATCTTTGGATCCTCGGCACTCGGTACCATTGGAACATGTGGTCCAAATACTACCGATTTCCAGCACCCTGTGTTCTGTTGTGCTAACACATGAGCTACCCGACGCTGCCAGATGTTGTATTCTGACCTGACAAGCATCGGAGGCTTGTTGTGTGTGCCAGTGTTGTGTGGATCTTGATTAAGTGAAGTCATTCTCTTGGTTTTTCAAAAACAAAGTCTGTTTACTAACTGTTGAAACGAAAATAAACTATTACTCTGTTTTAACCCGACAAACAAACGATATCAATGATTATGAGCTGATCTGTGTATTAAATTGATTGATTAGATCAGATTTAATTGACCAAGCTCTGATACCAATTGTTAGGATCTGAGTATTGGATTGTTTTGATTAACTATGAAATATGAATGAAGTATAAATGGAAAGTGCAGCGGAATAAAGAATAATCAAAACATAGAGAATAATTGTTATCAATCGAATGCTTTCATTAAACTTGAAAGATTACAAAGGTACAATTATAACTCCCCCTCAGCCTGATCACTCAGAGTTTGTTTGTCTAGAGAGAATGACGAGTGACAAATAGAACAGTACAAGTACTGTTCTATTTATAGACAAGTACAAACCTCTGATGATCACTTAGCTGACGTCACCTAGAAAGCGACCCCTAACTGACTAACAAACTACAACATCTGTTAAACAATAAACTACTGTTACATTGAATCTACTAAAAGAAAAACTCTGTTAAGCTAAAACTCTGATGTCTTCTTATCATCTGTTGAACCAAAGTGCTGTTGGTTCAACAGACCTTTGTTCTTCAGATCTTTGATCAGCACTTGTTCTTTATCAGACTTTTGCTCTTCAGACTTTATCCATCAGACCTTTCATCTGCAGCAGTTGTCTTGTATCAGATGTTTAGGTATCAGCAGTTTGGGAATCAGCAGTTCTTTGGAGGAAGCTTTCTTGTAACCACTGTTATTTATTCTTGATCAACACTTAGTATATTTTGGCTTTCTATCATCTGTTCTTCTCCAGGTCAGCAGACCCAACAAAATCGCATTTTGTTTTTCGAAGGTGCGGGCCCATTTTCACACCACTTTCCATTTTTAGCAGAAAACGAGCGATTTTTAAATCGATTCACGCCTCAATTTGGTGAGTAATTACGATACTCTGCAGCTTCCAGACTCATTTCTTAAGGCCTAAGAACACGTTTTGGCAAAAAAAAAATCGAATTTTGGTTTTCGGAGGTGCGGGCCCATTTTCACACCACTTTCTATTTTTAGCAGAAAACGTGCGATTTTTAAATCGATTCACGCGTCAATTTGGTGAGTAATTACGCTACTCCGCAGCTTCCAGACTCAGTTTTTATGGCCTAGGAACACGTTTTGGCAAAAAAATAGCTTTTTGGTTTTCGGAGGTGCGGACCCATTTTCACACCACTTTCCATTTTTAGCAGAAAACGAGCTATTTTTAAATCGATTCACGAGTCAATTTGGTGAGTAATTACGCTACTCTGCAGCTTCCAGACTCAGTTTTTATGGCCTAGGAACAGGTTTTGGCAAAAAAATAGCTTTTTGGTTTTCGGAGGTGCGGGCCCATTTTCATTCCACTTTCCATTTTTAGCAGAAAACGAGCGATTTTTAAATCGATTCACGCCTCAATTTGGTGAGTAATTACGCTACTCTGGAGCTTCCAGACTCAGTTTTTTTGCCTAGGAACACGTTTTGGCAAAAAAATAGCATTTTGTTTTTCGGAGGTGCGGACCCATTTTCACACCACTTTCCATTTTTAGCAAAAAACGAGCTATTTTTAAATCGATTCACGCGTCAATTTGGTGAGTAATTACGCTACTCTGCAGCTTCCAGACTCAGTTTTTATGGCCTAGGAACACGTTTTTGCCAAAAATCGCATTTTGGTTTTCGAAGGTGCGGGCCCATTTTCACACCACTTTCCATTTTTAGCAGAAAACGAGCGATTTTTAAATCGATTCACGCCTCAATTTGGTGAGTAATTATGATACTCTGCAGCTTCCAGACTCATTTCTTAAGGCCTAAGAACACGTTTTGGCAAAAAAAATCGAATTTTGGTTTTCGGAGGTGCGGGTCCATTTTCACACCACTTTCTATTTTTAGCAGAAAACGTGCGATTTTTAAATCGATTCACGCGTCAATTTGGTGAGTAATTACGCTACTCTGCAGCTTCCAGACTCAGTTTTTATGGCCTAGGAACACGTTTTGGCAAAAAAATCGCATTTTGGTTTTCGGAGGTGCGGGCCCATTTTCACACCACTTTCCATTTTTAGCAGAAAACGAGCGATTTTTAAATCGATTCACGCCTCAATTTGGTGATAAATTACGCTACTCTGCAGCTTCCAGACACAGTTTTTATTGTCGCAGAACACGTTTTGGCAAAAAAAAAATCTAATTTTGGTTTTCGGAGGTGCGGGCCCATTTTCACACCACTTTCCATTTTTAGCAGAAAACCAGCGATTTTTAAATCGATTCACGCGTCAATTTGGTTAGTAATTACGCTACTCTGCAGCTTCCAGACTCAGTTTTTATGGCCTAGGAACACGTTTTGGCAAAAAAATAGCTTTTTGGTTTTCGGAGGTGCGGGCCCATTTTCATTCCACTTTCCATTTTTAGCAGAAAATGAGCGATTTTTAAATCGATTCACGCCTCAATTTGGTGAGTAATTACGCTACTCTGGAGCTTCCAGACTCAGTTTTTTTTGGCCTAGGAACACGTTTTGGCAAAAAAATAGCATTTTGGTTTTCGGAGGTGCGGACCCATTTTCACACCACTTTCCATTTTTAGCAGAAAACGAGCTATTTTTAAATCGATTCACGAGTCAATTTGGTGAGTAATTACGCTACTCTGCAGCTTCCAGACTCAGTTTTTATGGCCTAGGAACACGTTTTGGCAAAAAAATAGCTTTTTGGTTTTCGGAGGTGCGGGCCCATTTTCATTCCACTTTCCATTTTTAGCAGAAAACGAGCGATTTTTAAATCGAATCACGCCTCAATTTGGTGAGTAATTACGCTACTCTGGAGCTTCCAGACTCAGTTTTTTTTTGGCCTAGGAACACGTTTTGGCAAAAAAATAGCATTTTGGTTTTCGGAGGTGCGGACCCATTTTCACACCACTTTCCATTTTTAGCAGAAAACGAGCTATTTTTAAATCGATTCACGCGTCAATTTGGTGAGTAATTACGCTACTCTGCAGCTTCCAGACTCAGTTTTTATGGCCTAGGAACACGTTTTGGCCAAAAAATCGCATTTTGTTTTTCGAAGGTGCGGGCCCATTTTCACACCACTTTCCATTTTTAGCAGAAAACGAGCGATTTTTAAATCGATTCACGCCTCAATTTGGTGAGTAATTACGATACTCTGCAGCTTCTAGACTCATTTCTTAAGGCCTAAGAACACGTTTTGGCAAAAAAAATCGAATTTTGGTTTTCGGAGGTGCGGGCCCATTTTCACACCACTTTCTATTTTTAGCAGAAAACGTGCGATTTTTAAATCGATTCACGCGTCAATTTGGTGAGTAATTACGCTACTCCGCAGCTTCCAGACTCAGTTTTTATGGCCTAGGAACACGTTTTGGCAAAAAAATAGCTTTTTGGTTTT
>JAQQBG010001155.1:12500-15000 GCA_032199755.1 Ambrosia artemisiifolia | reverse complement strand
TGTTCCAGGATGTTGCCAGACAACCATGCCTTGTCCCTTGCCCAAGCCCCACATCGTTGCCTAAGAAACTGACCACGATGCCTTTGAATGACACACCATGTGTCCTTTCAGTGTTGGTGAGCGATCAGGAAACAAGAGGCTGGCCTAGTAAACTGACCACGATGCACTGTGAACAAGCATAGTGCCTTTGCCTAAGCCACACGTTGTTCCAGGATGTTGCCAAGCAACCATGCCTTGTCCCTTGCCCAAGCCCCACATCGTTGCCTAAGGAACTGACCACGATGCCTTAGACTGACACACTTGGGTCCTTTCAAGGTTGGTGAGCGACCAAGCAATAAGAGGCTGGCCTAGTAAACTAACCACGATGCACTGTGAGCAAGCATAGTGACTTGCCTAAGTCCCCACATTGTTCCAGGATGTTGCCCGAGTACAACGGGCCCGAATACGATCGAAAGGGCCAACGGGCCCGAACACAACCCGTTAAACTATTTTACCCGAAAACATGATACGATGACACTAATCAACTCTAACCATGCCCGCGAGCAAGCACGCAAAGTTTCGTGGCGATTAGGCGTCGTTCGGTGGTGTTTCGGAGAACACCGGGTGTTGGATGGATGCCCGGCCCGCGGGCCCACGGACCCGAAAGCAAAGTATTTTTACGGGACCCTTATATTTCGTTATTTCGAAGGCTCACACAAAGTTTCGTGGCGATCCTAGATCGTTTGATATGGTTTAGGGCCAATCACATAGTCCGGCGCACCGTCAATGGCCCGGTCAACGGGCTGACCCGATCAAGGCGGACCGTGACACCAAACGTCTCTGGTTAGCCCCTAGAACACCCACGTAAAGTTTCGTGGCGATCCGACGTCGTTTGATGGGTTTACGATGATTACATAACGAATAAACGTCCCGGGCCGACCGAGCCCGGCCCACGGGCCCACGGGACCCGAACCCAGAATTTTCCGGTTCCGAACATCTTAAAACATTGCCCCGAGGCACCACGCAAAATTTCGTGCCAATCCGACGTCGTTTGATGGGTTTTTGATAGGGTCCCAAAAAATTATCATTCCTCAAAAAATTAATGTCTATTCCTGAAACTTAACTTTTTGTGCAATATGTATATATACGGGGAGGGGTGTGTGTTGGGAAGGGCTTGCCTGGGTGAGGCTTGGCAGCGCCCAAGGAGGCCTTGTTGGCCGAGAAACAAGGCTGCCAAGGCCTTGTACACAAGCTAAATTGCCCCAAGCAAGCCACGAACTCGAGAACCAAGTGCCCCTCCTGCCCACGTTGCCTAGGAATGTTGCCCAACGACTTGGTTTCTCGCACAACGACTCGTGTACATAGGCCCAACGAGCAGCAAACCTCGAAAATTATCAATCCTCGAAAATTTAATGTCTGTTCCTGTCACAATGCTTTTTGTGAAATATGTATATATAAGGGAGACATGGGGCTTGAGCAACCCCAGTGCCCGACTAAGGCCAGTGAGGGCATACGAGATGAGAGGTTTCAAGCCTATTGTAGCACGAGGTGTGTCTCCCCAAGCCATGTTGCCTAGAAATCTAGCCTCGTGCCTTGTAAATGCCCCACATCATGCCTAGTTGTAAGCACGTTTGCTAGTGAATTGATGGATGCTTGGCAAAGACGCCCCACATTGTGCAGCATGTTGCCTAGTAGACAAGCCATGTTGCCTTGAATTATGCTTGTTTCCCACACGACGACTAGAACGATGGCTTGACGATGGCCTACAATGGGCATGCCTTCAAAAAATTATCATTCCTCAAAAAATTAATGTCTGTTCCTGTCACTTTACTTTTTGTGCAGAATGTATATATAGGGGGGTAAGGTGTCTTGGCCAAGCTAGTGCGGCCCCTCTCTTGAACTAGCACTAGCAGACCATCTTGTTGGCAGGATCAAAGCACGTGAAAACGTTGTGGGTGATGAAGTGTGTTGGCACGCCCAAGCCTTGACCTGATACACCACAAGATGGACCGCCATGATGGGTATGAGATGAGAATCCTCATGTCGTCTCCATCATGGCATTCAGCCATGGGTTATCATTGCCTTCGGGCAATGGTGCCCATGGCTGGCCGCTTCGAGGACGTCATGGGATATCGTTGCCTTCGGGCATCGGTGCCCATGACCGCCATGATGGGTATGAGATGAGATTTCTCATGTTGTACCCATCATGGCAATCAGCCATGGGTTAACATTGCCTTCGGGCAGTGGTGCCTATGGCTGGCCGCCATGATGGGTATGAGATGAGAATCCTCATGTCGTACCCATCATGGCATTCAGCCATGGGTTATCATCGCCTTCGGGCAGTGGTGCCCATGGCTGGCCGCTTTCGAGAACGTCATGGGTTATCGTTTCCTTCTGGCAGCGGTGCCCATGGCTGGTTGCCTTCAAGATTGTCCCTTATCGAGATTTGTCCCGCTGTTGTGATGCTTCTATTCCAAACATCATAGATAGATAAGCTGAGAGCAGGAACCCTGGTGCATCC
>JAQQBG010001154.1:0-23171 GCA_032199755.1 Ambrosia artemisiifolia | reverse complement strand
CGGCCAAAACTCTGGACACGTTTAGACCACTAGAGTCGTCAAATAGTGCCCGAATCGAGCGTCTGACGCCACCAATGGACTGCTCTTCGAACGAGAAATCCACTGATGGGGTCACATGCTCGATTCCAGCACTCTTCAGCGACTCTGGAGACCAAAACATGCCCAAAATTGTGGTCACCAACAATGGTCTTTTGGCCCACTCTGGTGACTCTGGCTCGACTCGCACTGCGGCGCAGATGCAAGGGCAGCAGAGGTCGCAAGGAAGGCCATGAGGGTCAACACTTCTCGGCGGATCAAACATTTCAATTTCAAGTCGCTTTGGAGACGTTCTTGAAACGTGGGAAATGTGTACGGACGCGTTCATGTTTGGAACCATCCGTCCATGGAACAAACGCACACAGTGCCCAAATTAACGTCACCCAAGGCACACGAATTATCATGGTGATGGTGATAGGACATAACAGCACATCTACGACTGAATCCCTTTCAACATACGCTGTACGCTGTACAGTCCAATGATGGGTAGTACGAGCAGCGGGGCCCTAGGCGCGGGGCCAAGCCTCTCTGGATGGAAAACACGCAGAATGTGTGACGAGCTGGGTTGACCGCAGGGGCGGACAGCTCGACGGAGACAGACAGACAGATGGACAGACAGACGGGCGGACGGCCGGCAGTTCAGCAGAGCGGAACCGGACAGGCCCAATGCGAGGGACACGCCGGCCGGGGCGTGGTGAGGCCGATCCAGAGAAACCCTCCCCTTCCTGCCCTCCAACCCCCGAATCCACCAGACTGAGCTGATCACCAAAACACGCCTGCCTGCCTGTAGCCCGCTGCGCCTAACTTTGTCCTCCGGCACAGCACGGGGTGGGGCGGGGCGGGGCGGCGGGGAATACGAAGGGCCGCCTCGCTGCGGAAACGGCAACTAAGCGGATCGTCACAGCCAGCAGCAGAGCCGGCCATGGTGGTGCTCCATTTCACCTGATGGCGACCCACTTCAACCCCACTTCGTTCTTGCGTTCCACCTGAGGCTGGCCCGCTTAAAGCTCTCATTTCACCTGATGCAAAATTCCGCTTTACCCCCTCATTTCACCAGATGCTTCACCCTCTCATTTCACCTGATGCAAACCTGCTTCACCCTCCCCGTACACCGAGCCCGCTTCAGCCCTGCACCCTTTACCACGGCCTACTGCCACTGGCGTTCGAGTGTCGATGCGCCACGCCACGTCATGTTGTTTTGTTTCCCTATGAGCCTCTCTCTTGCACGTGCAAGTAGGCAGTTTAAGTAGAAATAAAGTGGAGAGAAAAAAAGACGGAAGACTAATACCGCTTTAAAACAACAACAACCCCCCCCCCCCCAAAAAAAAAACAACAGACGAGACCGTTATGGCATAAACGAGAGTAAAGGAGAAAAAACTCCCGAGAGCCTTTTTTTTTTTCAAACTATCGGAATAGCCTCGTAAATACCGCGATATAAAAACTCTTTTTCTCCCAAAGCTAAACGCTCTTCTCGGTGTTTGTTGTTCCCCTCTCCTTTCTCCACTCTTGCCTCTCCTCTGATGGCTCTGTTTGGAAGGCTGGATCGAAGCCCCGGAGCTTGGCGAGGCGCACAGCGCGCACGCAAACAAAGGCAACTACCGGGTGTAAAGTCTAACGCGCAACAGAGGAGCGGGTTGCCTATGCTCGACTCTGCGGGCGCACCGGAATGGAGCGGTGCTGCTGGGCGCGGAAATCGCGCCCCTGGCGCCGCGGTTTGCGCGTTTTGATCGACATTCCGGCTTCGCGACACAGCCACGTCAGGACCTAACGAAGTCGCGAGGCCGCGAGGCCGCGAAACCGCGAAACCGCGGATCCGCGGTTCCAGGACTTCGCGATTCCGCGACATCGCGGAGGCTCAGGACTGTAGGACTTAAAGGACTCACGGGCCCACGGGCCCACGACACCGCGATGTCCTGTGGTCCGGAGGCCACCCGCGATGTCGTGGAATCGCGAAGTCCTGGAACCGCGGATCCGCGGTTTCGCGGTTTCGCGCCTCGCGACTTCGTTAGGTCCTGACGTGGCTGTGTCGCTTAGCCGGAATGTCGATCAAAACGCGCAAACCGCGGCGCCAGGGCGCGATCTCCGCGCCCAGCAGCACCGGCTCCATTCCGGTGCGCCCGCAGAGGTCGAGCATAGGCAACCCGCTCCTCTGTTGCGCGTTAGACTTTACACCCGGTATACGGCATCCACGTCCGCGTGTGCAGAAGTACCCCGCCCGGTACCTCGTCGGTTCGGTTCAGAACAAGTCAAAGAGAATTGCCGAAAAGCGGAGAGAACCGTCGCCGAGCGTCCTCGCCGCGTCTTTTCTTCGAGGCCCGCGCGACTTCCCCCGGCTCCTCCGTCTCGCCTCGGCCAAAAGACCAAGACGCGATCGCGACAGCCGCCAAAAAGTGCGCACACCATTGGATTTTCTCTGCGGCCGACACTGTGCGCAGCGCGTGGAGTCGCTCCTCGGCAGTGTTTCCACTGCTTCGCGCTTCGCGTGACTCCCCATCTTTAGCGCCCCCATCTTTTCCCAAGATAACAGTCAATATAACACGCCCCGGCGGAGGTCCTTGTCGCCGCGTCAGGGTCCCGCGCCAGGGTTGGCACCCCCGCGGTGGCACTCCCTCGGGTGGCAACCCTACCTCCTACCTCCCCAGCCAGGGTTGGCACCCCTGCGGCGGTGGCACTCCCTCGTGGTGGCAACCCTACCCACCGTAGCCAGGGTTGGCACCCCCCCGGGCGGGGTGGCACTCCCTCGGGTGGCAACCCTACCACCCCAGCCAGGGTTGGCACCCGCGGTGGCACTAGTGCTGAGGGAGCTCCCTCGGGTGGCAACCCTGCCTCCCCAGCCAGGGTTGGCACCCTTGGGGTGGCACTCGGCACTCCCTCGGGTGGCAACCCTACCTCTCCCAGTCGGCCGACGTAAGTACCGCCGACAGCTCCGCCCACGTGTGCATCGCGCATGACGGATGTGTAGGGGTGCCGACCCGCCCCTCACTTGGCGCACCGCGCACGCCTCGCGCGCCCACGTGCCCGCGGGACACAGGGCCACTTTGCGCGACGGCGCACCATGACACGTCTCCCCTCGCACACCCTGATGAGAGAGACAGCGCTTATAAGGCCCGTTCTGCGCAGCCTGGTAGGGACACTGTTTGCAATCGAACATAACTGCGCATCTACTACGCGTTCCGCGATGACATACGCTGTTGTGTCCGAGGTTGTCTCATGACTGCAGAGGCAATACACTTTCGCGTTGGATTCAGTTGGTGTAAACGGTAAACGCACAGCGGGCCAGAAGACAGGTGTTGTATGCGGCCAGAACGCCAGGAACGTTTTCATCTCGAGAGTCGGTAACTAGAGCTCGATCCGCTCGATAAGGACATTATTTCCACGACTCTGAAACGCTAACCAAGTGTCCTGCCTGAGCGATTTGCCAGCTAAGCGACGCCCACCTGGACTTGTGGCCCACTGTGGGTGGGGCACTGCGGATGGAGCCTTACCTGGGCTGGGGCCATTTTGCGGGGCGCCTCCTCTCTCGCCGGCCGCGGATACTCTGGGAACAGAAGGAAACATTGCGTAAGAACGGGGCTGACCGGAGAACCACCGGTTCCGGTGTCCTGTGACGCGCGCAGGACGACGTCCACCGTGTCTATGTCTTATATGTCTGCCCTTTTGTATGTGCGCAAAACACACGTCTCAATAAACTATCTTTACTGGGTACTTAGTACTTAGTGAGGAAGTACACTAACTCAACAGTCGACTCAGTGAGTACACTATATTTACAGTGCACTTACGTTAAAATATGCAAAATATGCATGCCTGAGTCGACTGATAGTGTACTCAATGAGTACACTGTAAAGATAGTGTACTCACTGAGTACAATGTATGTGTGAGAGAGAAGGAGGAGAGGTGTCCGTCACCGCCTCTCTGCCATGGGCAGCGGATGTTTGTTCCTCTCCTCTCCGATTCGAATGCGCGCTCAGCCTCGGCCTCATCTCGCCCGGAGGCTGCGTACACACATTGAATTGGCAAAGGCGAGCAGCAGAGGCGAGCAGAGCAGCACCGCACACGGACGACTCATAGTAACAACATCGTAACTGTACAGCAATTACTGCACTGCTACGATGTTGTTGCTCGTCGACACTCGAAGAGCCTTCGCTGCAACCGACCAACGCGAAGGACCCTTTACCTCATCTACGATACTCCCCGCCAGACGGCCCCCGCATCCCTCCCTCTCACTTCCCCTCCCCCTGCCTTCCAGTTCTGCCACTCGGACACCTATCTCGAGATCTTCATTTATATGATAAGAGGCCTTAATTGTACCTTGTTGCGCTCGCTCGCGGGCGTCGGCCGCAACCCACCCCCTCTCGCCGCCAGCCGACTCCCAGCAGCGAAGCCTGAGAGAGACCGCGCACCGAGGGCCGGAAGACCGGTGTAGGCGGCCAAAACTCGACAGATACGGTTCACTCTTTCCACCCACCACCCACAGACTCGTTGGCACCGCTGTATGGCCCCCATCAATGGGTTCGTCGGCCCGGTGATGGGGTCCCACCGTTCGATTCGAGCTCGAGTTATCGACTCTGGAGATCAAAAGGAGTCCCGGAGTTCTGGCCGCCCACACCCAAGACGTGGTCGGTGCCGCGTAGACCGACGCTGTGAGAGCAAGAGAGGTGTTCCGACAGCCCTGCGACCGTCCCTGTCGCACCCACTGGCACTGCCCGTTTCAGCATCCCCACCCCCTCCCCCATCCCAGACAGACCCCCTGAGCGAGTTAGACGAGTTAGCGCCAGTGATACGCCGCAGCCGCTGCGTACCTGGTAGTCCTGGTAGTTAGCAACAACAACACAACGGGCAACGCAAAACACAAACACACCCGCGGTGGCAGTGCGGCGCACAGTGGGCCAGAAGACCGTGGTGTCGTTGGTTAAAACTCTGGACATGCTCCGGACTTCCAGAGCGTTCAATTCGGGCGCGTGCCCATCGATGGATTCCTCGCTCGCAGAGCAATCTATTCATGAGGCTAATCCTCCCCCCCCCCCCTTCTCCCCCTTTTCCATTGGAGCACTCAGAATGGATCTAGAGATCGAAATGTGCCTCGAGTTTCGGCCGCTAAACACCGGTCCTCTGGCCTACTGTACGGCGGCAGCCACCGCAGTGGTAGCACACTCCGTTTGCAGAACGGCAGGGGGGCTTTAAGGAACAGGCGACGGGCCCGACCGCGACGCTACGCAGGGCTACGCAGGGCTACGCAGGGCTGCGCAGGGCATAGCACTGGGCGGACCGGTTGGCTCTGGCGCAAAGCTCTCCCCGTGCAAGTGGAGGGACGGAGCGCAGGGGCGGGGGCGGGGGCGGGGAGAGGGTTGGTCTATGCGCCAAACCACATCCTGGCAGGAGGAGCGGGGCGGGGCGGGCGGGGCGGGCGGGGCGGGCGGGAGCGGGCGGGGCGGGCCGGGTGCACTTGGGGTGACCCGCAAAACGGTAGGCTAATACCGGTACAGTACAGCGCCGCGGCGAAGCTGGTGGTGTGCTTGGAGGGAGGGACGTTATCGCAGACTTCGGAGGGCAGGAGGATCGACACTGCATTTGCCCCCTTGATACCATTAGTCACCATGGAATCACATTTTCAATCACCAGGGACAGCTTTGTCTTTGGTGAGGGACAAAGTAGTTACTGGGCTTGGTTGTGGTTCGACAGAAACCTGGTCAAATTCAAATTCAATTTTGTCCCATAGTCCCGTACAAGATGCTTCCAATGTGTGAAGGGCAGTTTACCATCTAAAAGAGTAAAATTTGATGTGATCAGACACACAGATTTTAAACTAAAGAGGTACAGGTAGTCCTTCGATAAAGACAGTTTAATGGCAAATGGCGGCATGCATCCCTACACATTACTGAAATCGGATTGCCGGCAATACTTGGCAAAACCAAAGACATACTCAGGTGAGTAAGCATATGCCCATATGCTTGTATATATTTATGTAACTATGCACTACTAATTGTTCACTTTAAAGAACGATTACTTGCTTTCGTAACTTAGCTGGTTCCTGCTATGACTTATCCCAGTCAAAAATCAATTGAAAATGCCTTTCATAAAGTGACACATACCTGCTAGTGATGTTTGAAATGTTCAGTTCAATATCCCAGGCAGACACAGATAGACCAAACGCAGCTTGGACCACGACTACATAACAAGCATTGGATTTATTGAATCTGTTTAGGTTGGTCGGCTTCGTTGAATCTACAATACTGAGACGATGCTGCGACAAAAGCAGGCCGCGCGAAGCACTTTTGAAAGATAAGGTTAACCAATATCCATTATTTAAAGCCTCAATGATCCGAAATGTCACTTAAAACCACAATTGAAGAAACCGAACGTAACACACACAACGACGAAAACAAACTGTCCGAGACAAGAAAAATAAAAGGCGACCATTGCTGCCAACATGAGAAAAGGGCGCTCTTGGGCGCCCCTCCCTCATGCTGCCAACCTAAGGCAGCACTGGCAACACTGATTTCCTTTAGTTCTTTTGACCGCCCTTTTTCATTTAAATGAATACTTTAAGACAAATATTTTTGCATGTTTCTGTGCGGTCCACGGTGCGGCAATCTGCTGAACCAAATCCAGAGTGGCGCTGGCGCGGCTGCCCTGGCCTGCCCGGGCATGCCCGGGCCTGCCTAGCGCGTGAAGGTCGCGACGATTATGTCTGTCGTTGTTGTGTAATGGTGGGGAATCGGAGAAAGGCCCGGCAGCGCCAGGCTTGTTCGAAACGGCCAGGCTTCTCGGGGCTGAGCGACACAGTGCGGCCTTTCTGCTCAATCGACAACACTGTCAAAAAAAAAAAAAAAAAAGAAATCCGCCAGACTTAGGAAAACAACATGAGACTTGTTCTTGGTGGGGCTTAACTAAGGTACAATCATCCCGGTAATATTTTCTTGAGTTTCAAGGCAAGGGCAAGCACTATGTATTGGACTTTCCGGGACTTTCAATGACTCCTTTACAACCGAAACGGACGCTTTTCGACCCTTTCAGTCGATTTCAATTGATTTTTTCCAGGGGGGTAAGCGGATCGCGTTCCAGGCGGCAGTGGATCATAGCCACCGTTGCACGACAGCACGATCCCCCCCCCCCCCCCTCTTTTCCCCTCTCCCCCCGGAAGTTCGTTAAGCTGCCTGCCAGGCCTCGTCGGCCTCGGCGCGCGGGGCTTGTTGCTTAACCACCTGTTGTCGGAGGACTATCTATAGCCCACCGACGTCTCGCTGGAAAATCCCAGCGCGGTGAGGACGTGCCGCGGGAAATCCCCCGCCGCGGGCTGCCGCTGCTGTCGCGTACGGGGGGCGACACACGACACCCTGCCTGCTTTGCAACCCCTGTTGGCACCCTCGCAGCCCCTGCCACCCCCTTCCCTAGCTCACTAAGGCACCCCCTTCCGGCCCTTCAACATCCTGTGACCCCTTGTGCTGATTTCCACCATTGAACTCCCATACACACCACCCTGAATCCATCTGCAGCCCCCGCTGGCTGCTGTCTGGTTTCCAATGTACCACCCGTCGCTCTGTCTCTGTCGCACTCACGCGGAGGCCCCCGTCTCCATCAACGCACGCAGGGCAACAATGACCCACCTGCGCGGCCATGGCCATACAGATAGGTCTTTGTTGCCGAGACACGTCACGGCGCAGCCATCGCGTGCGACGGGGGCGGCACGGCGGCTCCGGCTCGCCATGGCACGGCTGGGCATTCCCCGCCGCGGCGCTCCGCTCGGCTCGGACTGAAATTTTCCCGTCTATTTTTAGAGATCGCTCCGGTCGCAGAGACGGCATAATTATACGGGCTGCGAATCAGAAATGCGTGCCCGTTGGTGCCTTGTTCGGTTGACTCGACCCGCGGCACTGGAAGGCGGGGCACGCCGGGCGGAGCGCCAACGGTTCGATCGTATTGTGTGGATCTTTTTTGAAAGATAAGATAAGGCGCCTTCATCACTGATCGTTTTTGTTATTGTTTTGATCAAAGGTAAAACTAAGGGACTCAACACAAGCACTGTCGCATCCAGCAAAAACGATCCCTTACAACGGTTCGGAACACTCCCCCTCTTTTCTCCACGAGGGACGGACGACGATAAGACTCGCGGCAGCGCTGGCGTGGAGCGACGTGCCGTAGTGCCGTTGCGGTCGGCCCGCTCGCCAAATTAGCCTCATAGCGGCAAGCCGCTCCCCTTGCTCCTCGGCTCGACGCCGCGGTAGTGCCCGGCGCGAGGCTAGACGAGGCGCCTCCGGCATTCCCTCCATTCTGGTCTCCCCGCCAGCCTTGCGCCAGCCTCCCCGACATCCCGCTCCGCCCCAACTATGCGGTCCGGCCGCCTCCATCCCCGGCCGTGGCAGGCGGGGCTGGCGGGGCAGGCGGGGCTGGCGGGGCAGGCGGGGCTGGCGGGGCAGGCGGGGCTGGCGGGGCAGGCGGGGCAGGCAGCCTCCGACAGCCGTGTTTTTCTACGTCCGTCTCTCTGGCACGCGTGGGCGGCCCCTGGCGGTGCGAGAGAGACGGACGCTGCTCGGCCCGCCATGGCGCGCCACCCCCGCCGGCGGATGGGGGATCCGAGAGTGCGATCCATTCCGGCCGACGGCTAGGATTAGCGCCTTCGGGTCGGGGCTTTGATGGCTCTTCGATGAGAGCCCTTGGTGCGCAGTGGGCCAGAAGGCTCGAGTCGCTGGACACAACACTGGACTCGTTTCCTCCTCCAGAGTCTTTAAATGGAGCTCGGATCGAGTGTGGCGCGCCCCATCCATGAATCCCGCGTTCGCAGATCAATCCGTCGATGGGGGCAGGTGGGGAAAGCGCCCAGTTTGAGCAGTGTTTAGGTTAGGTTAGGTTAGGTCTTCTGGCCGGGGCCCCTGCCATGTCGCATGGCTTTAATGAACTCTTAATTCACCCCTGTTAGCAGTCTAATGGGCTACGGCAAAAACTCTGCGCAAGTTGTGATCTGCCGACGCCCATATCAATAAATTCCTCGTTCGCAATGGGCTCCGTAATGCAGTCAGCATTCCTTACTTTTAGACAAAATCAAATCAGCCTAGCTGAAGCTGATATGACGTCTTGGTACGTACTGGATTATCAAAACGTAATGAAAAAAAATTACTTTTCTTTTTTTATGTTACGCATACTGTACCTTGAGGGCATTTCAAAGAAGAAGATTTTTGTAAGCAGGCTTTTTTATTTTCGGGTTGCGTCTTCGACATTTTACTCCCTACACGCAACTAGAATCCTTCTTTTCCCCCTTGTCATAGCGGCAGTCCGGCGGCCTTCACGGCGGTGGACCCGCTGGCCCGCCTCGCCTATACTGCCGCGGCGGCGAGCGGCGTGCCGCAGTAGTGGGCCAGAAGACTGAGGTGTCGCGGCGGCAGAAAAGTTTCTTCAACCTTCTGCGAGTAGAATTAAAAGTGTGGGCGATCCCATTGATGGATTCCTCGTTCGTAGAGCAGTCCATTGATTGGGTCACAAGCCCAATCGGAGCAATCCAAAACGAAATATCTGAAGGTAGACGTGTGCACACAATGTCGGCCGCCAGCACCATTCTTCTGCTGGTTCACTGTGCGTTCCTAGCGCCTCCGCCCCCTTCGCCCCTTTCGCGGGGCGGGGCGGGGCGGGGCGAGGCGGGGCGAGGCCGGGACAAGGGCGATAACTCGGCCGGCCGCTCCACTCAGCCCTGTTTATTGCCACCCTTCAACCACCTCACCGCCTTCCGAAAGCTCGTCTCCGCGCGGCGCACGCCTCGGAAGCCAGCAGAGCAGGGGGGAGGGGGGAAGGGAGGGGGCGGATAGCAGAGCATAGGAGCAGGCGGAGGAACTCGAAAAAAAAAGAAGAAAGAACACGACTCGCCTCTCCCTCCACTGCGTGGGTGGCCTCCAGGACGGCGTCCATAGCGGCCTCGCGGTGGCAGGGTCGAGGAGGTGGGCCAGAGGACCATTGCTCGATGGCAGACACTCAGGGCACGTTTCCATCCCCAGCGTTGATAAATACTGTAGATAGTGCTCGAATAGAGCGTAACCCCACCAATGTACTTGTTCGTTTGCAGAGCAGTCGAAGGGGTCAAAGGCTCGACTCGAGAACTCTCTGGAGGTCGAATCGTGTCCAAAGTTTCGTCTGCCCTCATCGGTAACGGTCTTCTGGTCCACTGCGGGAGGGTCGTCGGGGACGCCGCGCCAGGGCGCTCCTGTCCGTGACAGTTACACGGGACGGCGTTTTCTACAAGAGCGATTCGAAAGCGATATCCGGCCTGGAACCGTTCGGCTGCAGGAGCTGTACAGTACCTAGGACCGGTTCGTGGTAGCAGTGGTGGCGTTCTTCACGGTGAGTGTTTGACTCGACGCACCCTTTTTGTGTGTTTATTTTTTTTCATCTTTCTTTTCGGGGACTGTGCGCGCCCTCTGAAGTCAACAGAACGGCAATAAATTCACAGCCACCCGCAGGGAATATCGGAGGGACACTTTTTGCTTACAGGTAAAACAAAAGGCGTCACCTTTTGATCTCTCTTTCAAGAGTAATCATAACTCGCTTGGACGACACCTACAGTTACGCGAGCTTATTCGTGCTTTAAGGAATCGTGTCGAGTGTCGAGCAATACCCCTGGTCGCTGTACCAGTCTCGTGTCTCTACAGTTCGAAAACGTTTTCTGCGAACACGCTCCGAAAAAAAAAAACGTCACTGCAAAACGCATTCGCCTCCGCCAGTGCCGCGAACGCGGAGCACGTCACTGCGGTTCAATTTTCTAAAAGCAGACTTGGCGTCATGGCAAATCCCTCTCCTTCCGCTCCTCCGAGTTTCTCTACAGTGGGCCAGGAGACCGGTGTCGACAGCCAGCACTCTGAGCACCTTTAGAGCTGAGTGTGGATTGGTCCTCGAATGGTAGCGTTTAACGGGAAAAGGACAGCTCTGCCAACGAGGAATTCATTGATGGGGCCATGCGCTCCATTCGAGCAACTATTTAACGACTCTGGAGGATCAAAACATGCCCCAAGTTTCGGCCGCCATGGTCTCCTGGCCCACTGTGTGAGTCAGGCGGGGCGCTGTGTTCCTTTCTACCGAGGCCCATTCCTCATGCTTCCAGTCTACAGCACACTCCGCCCCCCCCCCCCCCCCTTTCTCTCCGCTTCCGTCCGGCCCCTGGAAGGAGGCCGAGCCAGCCGGGTCAGGGATGACGTCGGTGAGCTTAAATTGCAAAACATGGCGGCGAGAACCACCGGCGGGGGTGGGTGGGGACTGGCAGGGCTGGCCCAGCACAGTGAGCCAGATGTCGGCGGCCAAAACGCCGCGGACGCCTCCAGTTGTTAAAAAATAGTGTTCTAATCGAACGGATGCCCGTACTAGAACCAATAGATTAGATAACCCTCCGAACGAGAAATCCATCATTTTGCCGGAGGCACATCAAAACGTGCTCGGAGTCAGAGCCGTCAGCACAGGGCTTCTGGTGCACTGTGCCCGACGCGACGTATCCATGCAACAAAGGCTTCTGTATGGCAATTACTGTACAGATACGCCTTTGTTGCACAGACAGTCGAACGGGCTCTCCGCCCTCTCCCCAGGCGAACGCCTGCCGTCGGGGAGCTAGGCCATCCCGCCGAGCAGGGCCGCCGAGCGGGCTGCCTACGCTCCCAATGGCAGGCGCTCTGCGCGGGCCGCGTGGGAACCAGTGGGAACTGGACCCCTCCATCCCCGCACAGCGGACCAGTAGACTGGTGTGGGCGGCCAAAGCTGTGGCCGCGTTTTGACTTCAACCGTCGTTCAATAGTGCTCGAATCGAGCGTTTTGACCCCACCAATCGACCTGCTGACAAGGTCACACACTCGATTCGAGCACTATTGAACGACTCTAGATATGGAAGCCCGCCCCCAGAGTTTTGGACGGTGCCTTCATCGACCTGTCTTCCGGTCCACTCGTTCCGCGAAGCGATACGACGGGCTAGGCAACACCCGCAAGACAGACCCCCTCGCGGCTGCCCTGCTTGGGCCCGGGCAAGAAACGGGGGCAAAAACTATGCCGTTTCCGGTTACGACGACGACGCCACCGCTGCGCCGCGGTCCAGCAGCAGGGCCTTCGCGACGCGCAGTGGGCCAGGACACCATTGTTGGCGGACAAAGCTCTGGGCATGTGTTGTCATTTCCAGCAAAGTCGTTAGATAGTGCTCGAATAGAGCGTGTATGACCCCATCAGTGGATTCTTCGATTGCAGGGCAATCCATTGGTGAAGCCACTCGAGCACTACTTACCGACTCACTCGGGAGGTCAAAACATACCCAGAGTTTTTGCCGCCGACACCGGTCACCATCTGGCCCACTGTGTGACGTCGCGCCCCAGAAAGCGTTGCGGTCCGTCAAAAGGGAGGGTTGTTGCTTGGCTTGACAGCGTCTTGTTCTTTTGGAAAGGAGGGTGCTGCTGCAACCGCTGCAGCTGGTGCCCCGCGCCCGTGCCGAGAACCACCACAAATAACAACGACAAAAACAACACTTTTCCGCGGGTAATGAAGACAGCCGCCGCCGCCTTCTAAGACCTGCCTCACCGCAGGGTCCGCGGTGCGCCTTCCAGAAGAACGTCGCCAGCTAATTTGACGGGTCGGGGCCGCGCGGCGGGTTCTTGCTATGAGGCCGTCTCTGAGCTTGGTGCTAGCTCCGAGCCGGTGGATGGGGCGGGGTCGCGCGAGCCAAGGAGCCGCCCCACAGTGGGCTAGAAGACCGGTGTCGGCGGCCAGCCACACCTCTGGACACGTTCCAATCTCCAGAGCCATTAAATACAGCTCGAATCGAGCGTATGAATGCCTCGTTTGCAAAGCAATCCACCGCGGGGTCAAACGCTCGATTCGAGCACTATTTATCGATTCCGTGACGTGCCCTGCGTTCTGGCCCACCGTGCGCCCTCTCCGCCGTTGCACCGCCGCCCCCATGGCCCCCGCCGGCCCCGCCGTCCCCTTCCCCGATCCCGCTCCGCTTCATGCCGTCCGAGATGCCGCCACGCTGGCTAGGGGTGGACCCCGGGGCGCGCGAGGCGTCGTCAGGCCAAGGGCGCACTGCCGTGCACCGCCTAGCCGGAGCCGGACTGTCTGGGTCAGCGCTGATGCAGTGCCGGGGCGTGCCAGTCCCTGCCAGGGCGGCGGGGACGTGCGACGCGCCCGGGCAACACAGACCTATCTGCTCGGCAAGTTCTATACAGATAGGTCTTTGTTGGCAGGAGCACTGGGACGGCGGAGTGGCGCGCGTCAGACTCGAAGCGCCGAGCCGCCTTGCTGTGAGTGGCCCTCCCTTCCGCTCGCCAGCCCACCGCCACAGCGCGTCGCGCCCGCGCGCTCCGGGGACGGGTTGGGATCTAATTAAGGACGAAATCACATTTCGCTGGCCGTCGTGCCCTTCAACGACGGCGCCAGGGGTGCCCTCCGCGTCGTAGCGCCCTCGGCGTCGTAGAGCTCTCAGCGTCGAGGTGCCTTCCACGTCGTGCTACCCTGCGGCGGCCGTTCGTGATAAACTCCGCGTCGTGGTACCCTCCGCGTCGCGGTACCCTGCGCGTCGTGGTACCCTCCGCGTCGCGGTACCCTGCGCGTCGTGGTACCCTCCGCGTCGCGGTACCCTGCGCGTCGTGGTACCTGCCACGTCGTGGTACCCGCCACGTCGTGGTACCCGCCACGTCACGGTACCCCGCCACGTCGTGGTACCCACCCACGTCGTCGTATCCCGCCACGTCACGGTACCCGCCACGTCGTGGTACCCTCCCGCGTCGCGGTACCCTGCGCGTCGTGGTACCCTCCGCGTCGCGGTACCCTGCGCGTCGTGGTACCCTCCGCGTCGCGGTACCCCTGCGCGTCGTGGTACCCTCCGCGTCGCGGTACCCTGCGCGTCGTGGTACCCTCCGCGTCGCGGTACCCTGCGCGTCGTGGTACCTGCCACGTCGTGGTACCCGCCACGTCGTGGTACCCGCCACGTCACGGTACCCGCCACGTCGTGGTACCCACCACGTCGTCGTATCCCGCCACGTCACGGTACCCGCCACGTCGTGGTACCCTCCGCGTCGCGGTACCCTGCGCGTCGTGGTACCCTCCGCGTCGCGGGTACCCTGCGCGTCGTGGTACCCTCCGCGTCGCGGTACCCTGCGCGTCGTGGTACCCTCCGCGTCGCGGTACCCTGCGCGTCGTGGTACCCTCCGCGTCGCGGTACCCTGCGCGTCGTGGTACCTGCCACGTCGTGGTACCCGCCACGTCGTGGTACCCGCCACGTCACGGTACCCGCCACGTCGTGGTACCCCACCACGTCGTCGTATCCCGCCACGTCACGGTACCCGCCACGTCGTGGTACCCTCCGCGTCGCGGTACCCTGCGCGTCGTGGTACCCTCCGCGTCGCGGTACCCTGCGCGTCGTGGTACCTGCCACGTCGTGGTACCCGCCACGTCGTGGTACCCGCCACGTCACGGTACCCGCCACGTCCGTGGTACCCACCACGTCGTCGTATCCCCGCCACGTCACGGTACCCGCCACGTCGTGGTACCCTCCGCGTCGCGGTACCCTGCGCGTCGTGGTACCCCGCCACGTCGTGGTACCCACCACGTCGTCGTATCCCGCCACGTCACGGTACCCGCCACGTCGTCGTATCCCGCCACGTCGTGGTACCCCTGTACGTCGTATGGCGGGTCGTATGTCGGTCTCCACCCCCTGGTGCTCGCCCCGGTCGTGAGTGTGGAGGGCCACACCGACTGGGTCTCTTCCCCACCGGCCGGGTACAGCCTAGCCGCGTGTGGTGCGGTGGATAGTAAATTGGCCAGGCCTCGCCACCTCGCCTCGCCTCGGCCGCAGCGCCAAGCACCGCCGCGTTCGCGTTCGTCCCCGAGCTCAAACCCCCGCCAGTCGTATCCGAGTCCCCCGCGGGTTCAGCCAGGGCAGAGTGGGCCAGAAGACTGGTGTCAGCGGCCAAACCCTCCAGGCATGTTTCCACCCTCCGGACTCACCGAGCAGTGCTCCCACGAGCGTTTGACTCCACCAGTGCTCAGCGAACGAGTAATCCATTGATGGGGCGCCCTACGCTTGATTCAAGCAATATCAAACGATTCAGGAGAGGTAACCCATACCCACAGTCTTACGACACGGGTCTTCTGGCTGGTCCACTGTGTTGTGTTCGGCGAGGCTGGTCGGGCGTGCCGGACCGTGGCGAGCCGGGCCGGCCGCGACCTTCGGGTCCTTGCAGCCCTTGGGGCGCGTAGGGCTCCAGTCCTTCGGGGGGGCGTCGGGGCGTCGCAGGGGCCAAGGCCACCCGCAAGCCGACCCAACTCCCTTTCAAGGGCTCCCCAAGTTGAATGAATCCCAAAGTAAGATGTTTCGGGGAATACATTAATGGGATTAGCGGGCACGATGATGAAGAGCACGGAAATGGGCGGCGGGGGAGTGGTGAGGGTGCGGGGACCCCGGCAAAGACGTGGTTTGAAGCAAGGACGCCGCCCTTCGCCCTTCGCCCTACGCCCTGCGGGTGATGTTGTATGCACGACGCGAAGCCAGCGTGCGAACCGAGCGGGCTGCCGCGGGTGCAGTAAAACGACCCGCGTGTGCGTGCGGAGCAGTGGCAAGGGAAGGGGAGCAAGAACCAACGAAAATGAGACAAAACGAAAAGACAAGGAAAGGAAATAAGGAGCACTACAGTGCAATGTAAAATGGACAGAAAGAAAAAACGTTACTGGGGAAAAGAAAGGTAAAAGAAGCAACTCTATCCTCCCAACCCAACTCAACGCCCGTTATTTCCCTCGCTTTCCCTTGCATTTCGTCGTTTAATTTGACTTTCCACTTCGAAATACCACGCCGCGCTCGACAAACACCCGCACGCTCCCCGCCTGCCGACTCCTAGCGGCAGGCGTTGCGTGTCGCTCGCACCCGCACGAACCGCCCGACGCGTCCGGGCAACAAAGACCTATCTGCATGGCATTTGCTGCACAGATAGGCCGTTGCTGCACGGACAGTCGAGCCGCGCGAGTGCGAGAGAGAAGGACGCACACGGCCAGAGCCCCTACCCAGCGCGGCTGAATTTATCTACCTCCAAGGCCGACTTTAGCATCCACCTGTAGCGACTCGCCAGCGAGTGTGCATGCGGACGCGGGGCGGCGGGGCATGGCTGCATAGTGGGGCAAGAAGACCGGTGTGTCGGCGGACAAGACTGCGGCCACGTTGCCACCCTCCAGAAGTCGATTTGAGTATCATTTAACGAGTCTGGCGACGAAAACATGCCCACAATGTTGGCCCGCAACCATGGTCTTCTGGCCCACGGGAGGGGAGGGGCTTTGCTGACGGTGTGGCGGAGGGTGGAGGTCGAGGGCCCAAGCCTGACAGCGGCGCCAAACTGCCTGCGTCGCAGTACGCAAAGGAGAGGAACCACGCGAGTGTGAGAGAGACCGGGACGTCGCGTCGACGCGTCCGGGAAACAGAGACCTATCTGCGCGGCAATGTCTATCCAGATAGGCCTTTGTTGCCCGGACACGTCTCAGCCTCAGTGCCCGGCAGCGGTCTACGACGTGCACGACGGGCACTGGACGCGTCGCTCGCTGGGCAGGAGTCCATACTCCGGGCAAAGCGGTCCTCTATTCCACTGTTGGTCGTCGCGTCCCCTTTCGATCCGAAGCGCGGCGCGAGGCGAGGGGCCTCACAGAGCGGTGCCTGCCAACACGGTTTTAAAAGTGCCCCGCGCCATTCCGCGAAAGAATCGCCCCGTCGCGGGCGGCCCATCCCCCTGCCGGCCGGCGCCTTCGTCTTCGTTCGCCCGTTTTCATCGCCCTGCCCTGCCCCTGCCCTGCCCCCCCCCCCCCCCCCCCGACTCGACGAAACCCGGCAAGAAAGGCCTATCTGTAGAGGAATTGCTGTGCGGATAGCTCTTTGTTGGCCGGGACGACGGACTGGGCTGCCCTCTTCCGTTCTCCAGAGCTTCCAGTCTTCGCAGTCCATTCTCCAGCACCTGCTCGCCCGAGCCGCTCCCTCCAGGCAGCTCCGGCAGAACGCAACGGACGCATCCCGGCAACAAAGGCCTATCTGTAGAGTCATTGCCGTGCGGATAGCTCCTTGTTGCCGGGAATGCGTCGGAAAGTCCTACTCGTCACTCCGTCTCTCAGTCTCGCGCCATTGCGTGCGAGAGAGACAGAAACGAGCTTTTCGGAATCCCCCGCTGCTCTACGCATCCCGGCAACAAAGACCTATCCGTGCAGTGATTGCTCTACAGATAGGTCTTTGTTGCCGGGAGCCATCGAGCTGCCGATAGCGCTCCAAAGGACGAGTAATGGACAATGAGCGGACAGCCCCCCCCCCCCTCTCCTCTTCTCTCCGGTGTGGCACTTAGTCGGCTGGATGGCCGTAAAGGGTGAAGGTGAGACCGGGACACGTGTCCCTCTGCTCCCAGCAGGGGCAGGGGGCGTCCACGGGGGAACCGCATCGCAGCAACTGCGAGCGGAACAGGGCGCTCGCACAGCGGGCCGGGCCTGGCGGCCGAAACTCTGGGCACGTTGTGGTCTTCATAGTCCTTAAACAGTGCTCGGACCGAGCGTGCGACTCCATCAAGGGATTGCTCGCTCGATCCTCGAACAGCAGGCCGTCATCGTGCCCAGAGTTCTCGACCCCGACTTCACCAGTCTTCCGGCTCACTGCGAGTCGTGCGGTCCATGGCATGCGGCGAGCAGCTTGGCATGTGACGAAGGACTAGCGGGGGGTTTGCGGTGGCATTTCAAAGGGTGGCCCGATTGGTCCCAGTTTATGAAGCCTTCGGCATTTGGCGTCCAACCCCCACCCCACCAGCCACGCCCCGCGCGCCGCGGGCAACGTCGGACACCCAGAGGGCCAGCCGTCTCTGTCGCACTAGAAAGCCACCCCCACCCCACGAGGCAGAGCGACGTGTCCGGGCAACAGGGGCCTATCTGTGCGTCCACGCCTTTGCAGATATTTGTTGCCGGGACAGCGCCGAGAGCACTGCCTGTCCGATGGCGCCGATGGGATGGGACGGGCCTGCAGGTGAGCAGGTGCCGGAAATAGGAGGGGACACGAGCGCGGAGCCACTGCCCAGAAAAATATAGTCCATTTCACGATATTTTTCAGTCGATTCGATCGACATTTTTAGTCGGAGTAAACCATTTCTGGATGCGTCGACGAAATCCATTCTGAACACATAAAGAATCGATTCTGAAATTATGTCTTCACGTCGTCACTTCACCTAAAAGTTTCGGTCGACTTCTGACGAAGAAAATCCAAATCAATAAACGCGATTCTATTTTTCTGACAGTGAGGGGAAGGTCACATGTGACTGTCGACGCAAGGACGGTGATGGGGCCTTTTTTTCTTTTCTTTTCTTTTTTTTTTTTTAGAGTGGGCAGTCCCAGAGTTGCGCGCAACACGGAAGGAACGCCTTCTACATAATGCACCGAACACCTGGAGAGGGGGTGGGGGAAGAGGGACGGTGCCGCGGCGAGTTCTTCCCTGCAGGACGTCGTCGGATTGTCGGGAGTCGGGAGGCAACGCCGCACAGTGGGCCAGAGGACCAGGGCAAGCAAAAGTCTGCTCTTGAAAGCGATGGCCGAAAATAGAATGCTTGAATCGAGCGTATGAGCCCGTCGAGGATTCCTCAGAATATGCGTGCGATTTGATTCAAAAACTTATCTGGATGGATCGAAAAGAAGACCATAATTTTCAATATACCGTCTGTCCAACTGTTGCTGCGGACTCCGGACTGCCTACCGACCAAATTTCAAGAGACCCCCTTGGAAACTGAACTTGTGTCATGAGACCCCCCACTACTGCCGTCCCCGCGAGAGAAACCCCACGTCTTCTCAGACAACCAAACGCATCGCGACGTGTCCGTGCAACAAAGGCTGTGACAGACATCGACACACGGATACGCCTTTGTTGCACGCACACGTCGATCGTCCTTTTCCACGGTAAGTTTTATACCCCTGGGAACCAAGGACATGATCACGAGCTTGGCTTTCCCTTCACTACACTACAACAGCGTGCTTTCATGTTTTGTTTTGCCGCCATGTCGCGGTAAATGTTTGAGTTTGCCCTGTGATTGAGGCGGCCAGGGAGCTGCAGGGGGCGTCGGATGAGGGGGTGGCAACGAAGGCACAGCGCGGAATCTCCTTACTTCATCGTATACAGCGCGGGCGGCGTGGGGCGGCGTGTTGCGGCGTGGGGCGGCGTGGGGTGGAGTGGGGCGGCGTGAGGCGGGGAACGCGACTACGTCTGAATTATCGACCGCCGACTGCAAGAAGGGCAGGTCAGATGAGATCAGAGCACACTCGCGCCGCCGCCGCCGCCGCCCGACCCGCCGGTGCCCCGCTTCGCCCTCCAAGGCGCGCACGCCAGCCGCCAGCGTCAACGCCGGCCCGCACAGTGGGCCAGAAGACCGGTGTGTCCTCGGGTGTGTCTCTGAACAAGACTCTGGGCTCTAGCGGGCACGTTTCCCACCCCCCAAGGGTCGCTGAAGACGGCTCGAATCGAGAGTTCAACCCCACCACTGAATTGCTGTGCAAACGAGGAATACATTGATCCAACGTCTCTGGAGATCGAACCATGTGCCCATCCAAGAATAGTCTTCTGGTCCACAGTGAACCGCACTCTGAGAAAACTTACAAAATGTCGAACCTTTTTCGATGTCAGCTTTGTTTCTGACTCGACGCTGCCTCTTGGACGTTGTTGATTTTCACCCGAAAAAGGAGCAAAATTTGCCTGATAAATTACACTGCGTGGGAATGACCAGCCGCATGGCATGACACGGCATGGCCAGGGCAGAGCAGAGGCGCGGTATGCGCGCGGCTCAAGTTGGAATTAACTTTGAATGAGTTCCAGCACTCCCCTGGGGTGGCGGCTGACCTGGCGCCGCGTCGCGGTTTACTCCGGAGTGCGTTAGTACTCGCCCACGTGTGCGTCTGCACACAGGAACATGCACTGCATGCTGGGGGTACACGCAAAAAAATAATTCGAGGCTCAGCTACAAAATTAGCACGGGCCCCTAAAACTGTAAGCTGTGTAGGCCAAACTAAAATTTTAATCGTAGTGCTAACTTTTTAACTCTGTTGCTATTCGCGAACTTCCCGGCTATATTATTTAGCCTAGCACCTGTGCTAATCTTTTAGCTCTGCTTCTCCAAATCCCCAGTTAATCGCTGAGCACTGATCTGAAAAATATTTTTTTGCGTGTACTTGCCAAGCGTGCAGTTGTCATAGCGAGTATACTACTTGCCAACGAGCAACGCGCTGCAGAATGTGTTACACTGAACATGTGGGTTGTTTTTCGAGCTAACGCGACGACGGGACGAACTGAGCAGCCCACCATGCACGCCCCTATACGTAGGCAACAAGTGCCTACGAAAAACAAACCACCCTCCCGAACTAGACAGCCAACAACGCCAATGCCACTGTGAGGAAGGAAAGAATCTCTCAGCGCACTCTCTCGGGACATTTCAGAACTTCCTTTGTTTTTTTTCCGTCGCGCGTGGCTCCACGTCTCTTCTCGGTTTGCTTCATCCCATCCAATCCCGTTTGCCTCCTCTCTTCCTCGTATTTTGAGGGTTGCCATCGTGTCCTCACGCCCGCAAGGCAGCGAGGGCCCCACCCCACAGTGGGCCAGAAGACCAATGTTTGGCGACCACAACACTCTGGGGCATTTATCTGCTGAGTCGTTAAATAGCGCTCGATTCGAGCGTATGACTCCAAAGAGTCATTAAAGGGGTCGTAAACGCTCGATTCGAGTACTATTTAACGCGCACCTCTAAATTTCTTACAGTAAATTTGATAGTAGTGTATGAAGAAATCGGTGCAAACATAATACAAACTAAATTTGTTTATATTACGATTCTTTTTTGGACTTTCTTTGTAAGGTACAAAGAAAGAGCTTCGTATTACAAGCAAAATATGGCTTTCGTAATATGTTTGCACCGATTTGTTCATAATACAAAGAAAAAGTGTCTGTTTTGTTCGTAAGACATTTAGAGTGCGAAGGCGCCGGTCAAAACATGCCCAGCATTTAGGGCCACCGACACCGGTCTTCTGGCCCACGCCACGGTGCGGCCCCGGCCCCGTGTGTTCCGTCGGGACCACCGGGACCATCGGGACCCCGGAGCAAACATTTGCCCCTCACTTCCTTGGGCTCCACGGGGAGCCCCGAGGGAGCCCCTCCCTGATGGGGTGACGCCGCACAGTGGGCCAGAAACCGGTGAAGGCGGCAAAAACTCTGGGCATGTTTCGACCTCCAGAGTCGTTAAATAGTGCCCGAATCGAGCGTATGACGCCATCAATGGCTTGCTCTTATAACGAGGAATCCATTGATGGGGTCATACGCCTCGATTCGAGCACTATTTAACGACTCTGGAGGTCGAAACATGCCCAGAGTTTTTGCCGCCTTCACCGGTTTCTGGCCCACTGTGCGGGGTCGGCGGCCACCATTCCGGCACGCGTCGACCTCCAGAGTCGTCCAACACTGGCTCGCATGACACCGTCAGTGGATCCCGCTTTGGAAGAACAATCCACAGACGGAGTTGTAACGTCTGTCCAGAGCCAGAGCAGTGTTGGCCGCCGACGCGCCGGTCCTCTAGCCCACAGCAGGAAGACGTCGACTGTCCGGGCAACAAAGACCTATCTGTTCAGCAAATGCTATACAGAGAGGTCTTTGTTGCCGCGATACGTCGATGTGGCGCCCCCCTTGCACCAAACTCAGCACCTTCCATTCCCAAAGAGCCCATACCCAGCAAACTCGGATGGCCGTTCATGATGGAACATATATCGCAGCGACAATCCGCTTGGCTGAAGAGAGCAGCTGTCAACCCAACTACAATGATGGCTCGTACAGAGAGCACGGGCACGGGAGGGGGTTCACACACACACACACACACACACACACACACACACACAGCGGCAGTGACATTCACATGTACGTGCGGGCGTGAGAGAGTGCGCACTGCACATAAACACACACACATACACGCGCGCGCGCGGCGCGGGCGGTGGACGCCGGGCAACACCTGTGCTTATCCCTGACGAACAGGTGCGCGGCGCGGGGCCTACATGCACGGGAGACGAGGCCCCCACGGCGCGCCACCGCGTGTGTGTGAGTGTGTGTTTGTGTGCCACCGGCCTGACCGCACAGCGATAAACCCAACCGAGCCGGTTCAAGTGCAAAGGGTTGTCTAGCGGGTCGGATCGACCCACTCCGGCGACCCGATGCCGGTTTTTTTTTGCGCACGAGGCAGTAGAAACGACGGGCCCCTGCGCGCGGAAACAGCATGCCGATTCCGATCTCAGCGTGGGGATGGGTAACGTCGGTGCTCTGACGGAAAGTCCCGAGCCTCAAAATTTGAACTTTTTTAAACAACCACGATCATTAGATACGTGGTGTTGAGATGGAGCTGATGATAAGTGGCGAAAAGACTCCAACTTTGGCTCTTGGACCATCTCTCAGTCTAGTCTATATCATTCTACCTTCCATCGACGATGAGAAGACAAAGGAGAAGGAGGAAACGAAGAAGAAATAGTGCAGAAGAAGACATTCCTTCAACCGCGAAAATACATAGAAATCACAAGAAAACCCGCGTTCCACCGCAGCGAGGTCGCGGTGCCGCAGACGGCGCGCGGCGCTCCGGTTTCCCGGATGCCGGGGATTTTGCTCTCGCCTTCCGCTCCATTCCATTCCGTTCCTCTCGGTCTGATCGCGATGCCCGAGGATGGAACACCCCTTTCCATCGCGTGCGGCCATTCTCGCAGAGAGAGGTAACACCTATACCGCTTCCTCCATCGAACGCGCGACACGCCGGGCAGAAAGACCCCACAGATGTCTGTCTGCCGCCGTGTTTTCTACTGTATTGGCTGTTGTTGTTGTTGTTTTTTAAAATCCAGCCGCCTTTGTCTCGTCTTTTCTCGGGAAGCGTCCTCTGCTCGTTCGCCGTTCGGCTTTTCCCGCCCACCTCACTGCTTCCTTTTTCAGTGACCCCTTTCCCTCTCCCCCCCCCCCCCCCCCTGCTCCTGCCCCCTGCTCCTGCCCCCAATCCGCGCCCTGCTGTGCGGCGCTTAGCCTCAGCCCGGCTGGCTGTCCCCATCCCATCCCATCCCCTTAGCGGAGGCCAAAGGAGTCCAAACCGTCGGAACGTCGTGTCGTCCGCCTCACTCGCACTCGCCAT
>JAQQBG010000084.1:0-71995 GCA_032199755.1 Ambrosia artemisiifolia | reverse complement strand
TTTGGCAAAACGTGTTCCTAGGCCATAAAAACTGAGTCTGGAAGCGGCAGAATAGGGTAATTACTCCCCAAATTGACCCGTGAATCGATTTAAAAAATCGCTCGTTTTCTGCTAAAAATAGAAAGTGGTGTGAAAATGGGTCCGTACTGCCGCAAACCAAACTGAGATTTTTTTTAACAAAACGTGTTCTTAGGCCATAAAATCTAAGTCTGGAAGCGGCATAATAGCGTAATTACTCCCCAAATTGACCCGTGAATCGATTTAAAAATCGCTCGTTTTCTGCTAAAAATAGAAAGTGGTGTGAAAATGGGTCCGTACTGCCGCAAACAGAACTGAGATTTTTTTTTGGCAAAACGTGTTCTTAGGCCATAAAAACTAAATCTGGAAGCGGCAGAATTGGGTTATTACTCCCCAAATTGACCCGTGAATCGATTTAAAAATCGCTCGTTTTCTGCTAAAAATAGAAAGTGGTGTGAAAATGGGTCCGTACTGCCGCAAACCAAACTGAGATTTTTTTTAACAAAACGTGTTCTTAGGCCATAAAATCTAAGTCTGGAAGCGGCATAATAGCGTAATTACTCCCCAAATTGACCCGTGAATCGATTTAAAAATCGCTCGTTTTCTGCTAAAAATAGAAAGTGGTGTGAAAATGGGTCTGTACTGCCGCAAACAGAACTGAGATTTTTGTTGGCAAAACGTGTTCTTAGGCCATAAAATCTAAGTCTGGAAGCGGCAGAATAGCGTAATTACTCCCCAAATTGACCCGTGAATCGATTTAAAAATCGCTCGTTTTCTGCTAAAAATAGAAAGTGGTGTGAAAATGGGTCCGTACTGCCGCATAATAAACTGATATTTTTTTTGGCAAAACGTGTTCTTAGGCCATAAAAACTAAATCTGGAAGCGGCAGAATAGGGTAATTACTCCCAAAATTGACCCGTGAATCGATTTAAAAATCGCTCGTTTTCTGCTAAAAATAGAAAGTGGTGTGAAAATGGGTCCGTACTGCCGCATACCAAGCTGAGATTTTTTTTGGCAAAACGTGTTCTTAGGCCATAAAAACTAAATCTGGAAGCGGCAGAATAGGGTAATTACTCCCCAAATTGACCCGTGAATCGATTTAAAAATCGCTCGTTTTCTGCTAAAAATAGAAAGTGGTGTGAAAATGGGTTCGTACTGCGGCAAACCAAACTGAGATTTTTTTTGGCAAAACGTGTTCCTAGGCCATAAAAACTGAGTCTGGAAGCGGCAGAATAGGGTAATTACTCCCCAAATTGACCCGTGAATCGATTTAAAAATCGCTCGTTTTCTGCTAAAAATAGAAAGTGGTGTGAAAATGGGTCCGTACTGCCGCAAACCAAACTGAGATTTTTTTTAACAAAACGTGTTCTTAGGCCATAAAATCTAAGTCTGGAAGCGGCATAATAGCGTAATTACTCCCCAAATTGACCCGTGAATCGATTTAAAAATCGCTCGTTTTCTGCTAAAAATAGAAAGTGGTGTGAAAATGGGTCCGTACTGCCGCAAACAGAACTGAGATTTTTTTTGGCAAAACGTGTTCTTAGGCCATAAAAACTAAATCTGGAAGCGGCAGAATTGGGTTATTACTCCCCAAATTGACCCGTGAATCGATTTAAAAATCGCTCGTTTTCTGCTAAAAATAGAAAGTGGTGTGAAAATGGGTTCGTACTGCGGCAAACCAAACTGAGATTTTTTTTGGCAAAACGTGTTCCTAGGCCATAAAAACTGAGTCTGGAAGCGGCAGAATAGCGTAATTACTCCCCAAATTGACCCGTGAATCGATTTAAAAATCGCTCGTTTTCTGCTAAAAATAGAAAGTGGTGTGAAAATGGGTCCGTACTGCGGCAAGCCAAACTGAGATTTTTTTTGGCAAAACGTGTTCCTAGGCCATAAAAACTGAGTCTGGAAGCGGCAGAATAGCGTAATTACTCCCCAAATTGACCCGTGAATCGATTTAAAAATCGCTCGTTTTCTGCTAAAAATAGAAAGTGGTGTGAAAATGGGTCCGTACTGCCGCATACCAAACTGAGATTTTTTTGGCAAAACGTGTTCTTAGGCCATAAAAACTAACTCTGGAAGCGGCAGAATAGGGTAATTACTCCCCAAATTGACCCGTGAATCGATTTAAAAATCGCTCGTTTTCTGCTAAAAAATAGAAAGTGGTGTGAAAATGGGTTCGTACTGCGGCAAACCAAACTGAGATTTTTTTTGGCAAAACGTGTTCCTAGGCCATAAAAACTGAGTCTGGAAGCGGCAGAATAGGGTAATTACTCCCCAAATTGACCCGTGAATCGATTTAAAAATCGCTCGTTTTCTGCTAAAAATAGAAAGTGGTGTGAAAATGGGTCCGTACTGCCGCAAACCAAACTGAGATTTTTTTTAACAAAACGTGTTCTTAGGCCATAAAATCTAAGTCTGGAAGCGGCATAATAGCGTAATTACTCCCCAAATTGACCCGTGAATCGATTTAAAAATCGCTCGTTTTCTGCTAAAAATAGAAAGTGGTGTGAAAATGGGTCCGTACTGCGGCAAGCCAAACTGAGATTTTTTTTGGCAAAACGTGTTCCTAGGCCATAAAAACTGAGTCTGGAAGCGGCTGAATAGCGTAATTACTCCCCAAATTGACCCGTGAATTGATTTAAAAATCGCTCGTTTTCTGCTAAAAATAGAAAGTGGTGTGAAAATGGGTCCGTACTGCCGCAAACCAAACTGAGATTTTTTTTTTGGCAAAACGTGTTCTTAGGCCATAAAAACTGAGTCTGGAAGCGGCAGAATAGCGTAATTACTCCCCAAATTGACCCGTGAATCGATTTAAAAATCGCTCGTTTTCTGCTAAAAATAGAAAGTGGTGTGAAAATGTGTCCGTACTGCCGCAAACCAAACTGAGATTTTTTTTGGCAAAACGTGTGTTCTTAGGCCATAAAATCTAAGTCTGGAAGCGGCAGAATAGCGTAATTACTCCCCAAATTGACCCGTGAATCGATTTAAAAATCGCTCGTTTTCTGCTAAAAATAGAAAGTGGGGTTGTGAAAATGGGTCCGTACTGCCGCAAACCAAACTGAGATTTTTTTTAACAAAACGTGTTCTTAGGCCATAAAATCTAAGTCTGGAAGCGGCATAATAGCGTAATTACTCCCCAAATTGACCCGTGAATCGATTTAAAAATCGCTCGTTTTCTGCTAAAAATAGAAAGTGGTGTGAAAATGGGTCTGTACTGCCGCAAACAGAACTGAGATTTTTGTTGGCAAAACGTGTTCTTAGGCCATAAAAACTAAATCTGGAAGCGGCAGAATTGGGTAATTACTCCCCAAATTGACCCGTGAATCGATTTAAAAATCGCTCGTTTTCTGCTAAAAATAGAAAGTGGTGTGAAAATGGGTTCGTACTGCGGCAAACCAAACTGAGATTTTTTTTGGCAAAACGTGTTCCTAGGCCATAAAAACTGAGTCTGGAAGCGGCAGAATAGCGTAATTTCTCCCCAAATTGACCCGTGAATCGATTTAAAAATCGCTCGTTTTCTGCTAAAAATAGAAAGTGGTGTGAAAATGGGTCCGTACTGCCGCAAACCAAACTGAGATTTTTTTTGGCAAAACGTGTTCTTTGGCCATAAAATTTAAGTCTGGAAGCGGCAGAATAGCGTAATTACTCCCCAAATTGACCCGTGAATCGATTTAAAAATCGCTCGTTTCTGCTAAAAATAGAAAGTGGTGTGAAAATGGGTCCGTACTGCCGCAAACCAAACTGAGATTTTTTTTGGCAAAACGTGTTCTTAGGCCATAAAAACTAAATCTGGAAGCGGCAGAATAGGGTAATTACTCCCCAAATTGACCCGTGAATCGATTTAAAAATCGCTCGTTTTCTGCTAAAAATAGAAAGTGGTGTGAAAATGGGTCCGTACTGCCGCAAACCAAACTGAGATTTTTTTTTGGCAAAACGTGTTCTTAGGCCATAAAATCTAAGTCTGGAAGCGGCAGAATAGCGTAATTACTCCCCAAATTGACCCGTGAATCGATTTAAAAATCGCTCGTTTTCTGCTAAAAATAGAAAGTGGTGTGAAAATGGGTCCGTACTGCCGCATACCAAACTGAGATTTTTTTTGGCAAAACGTGTTCTTAGGCCATAAAAACTAAATCTGGAAGCGGCAGAATAGGGTAATTACTCCCCAAATTGACCCGTGAATCGATTTAAAAATCGCTCATTTTCTGCTAAAAATAGAAAGTGGTGTGAAAATGGGTTCGTACTGCGGCAAACCAAACTGAGATTTTTTTTGGCAAAACGTGTTCCTAGGCCATAAAAACTGAGTCTGGAAGCGGCAGAATAGGGTAATTACTCCCCAAATTGACCCGTGAATCGATTTAAAAATCGCTCGTTTTCTGCTAAAAATAGAAAGTGGTGTGAAAATGGGTCCGTACTGCGGCAAGCCAAACTGAGATTTTTTTTGGCAAAACGTGTTCCTAGGCCATAAAAACTGAGTCTGGAAGCGGCAGAATAGCGTAATTACTCCCCAAATTGACCCGTGAATCGATTTAAAAATCGCTCGTTTTCTGCTAAAAATAGAAAGTGGTGTGAAAATGGGTCCGTACTGCCGCAAACCAAACTGAGATTTTTTTTTTTGGCAAAACGTGTTCTTAGGCCATAAAAACTTAGTCTGGAAGCGGCAGAATAGCGTAATTACTCCCCAAATTGACCCGTGAATCGATTTAAAAATCGCTCGTTTTCTGCTAAAAATAGAAAGTGGTGTGAAAATGGGTCCGTACTGCCGCAAACCAAACTGAGATTTTTTTTTGGCAAAACGTGTTCTTAGGCCATAAAATCTAAGTCTGGAAGCGGCAGAATAGCGTAATTACTCCCCAAATTGACCCGTGAATCGATTTAAAAATCGCTCGTTTTCTGCTAAAAATAGAAAGTGGTGTGAAAATGGGTCCGTACTGCCGCATACCAGACTGAGATTTTTTTTGGCAAAACGTGTTCTTAGGCCATAAAAACTAAATCTGGAAGCGGCAGAATAGGGTAATTACTCCCCAAATTGACCCGTGAATCGATTTAAAAATCGCTCGTTTTCTGCTAAAAATAGAAAGTGGTGTGAAAATGGGTTCGTACTGCGGCAAACCAAACTGAGATTTTTTTTGGCAAAACGTGTTCCTAGGCCATAAAAACTGAGTCTGGAAGCGGCAGAATAGGGTAATTACTCCCCAAATTGACCCGTGAATCGATTTAAAAATCGCTCGTTTTCTGCTAAAAATAGAAAGTGGTGTGAAAATGGGTCCGTACTGCGGCAAGCGAAACTGAGATTTTTTTTGGCAAAACGTGTTCCTAGGCCATAAAAACTGAGTCTGGAAGCGGCAGAATAGGGTAATTACTCCCCAAATTGACCCGTGAATCGATTTAAAAATCGCTCGTTTTCTGCTAAAAATAGAAAGTGGTGTGAAAATGGGTTCGTACTGCGGCAAACCAAACTGAGATTTTTTTTGGCAAAACGTGTTCCTAGGCCATAAAAACTGAGTCTGGAAGCGGCAGAATAGCGTAATTACTCCCCAAATTGACCCGTGAATCGATTTAAAAATCGCTCGTTTTCTGCTAAAAATAGAAAGTGGTGTGAAAATGGGTCCGTACTGCCGCAAACCAAACTGAGATTTTTTTTTTTGGCAAAACGTGTTCTTAGGCCATAAAAACTGAGTCTGGAAGCGGCAGAATAGCGTAATTACTCCCCAAATTGACCCGTGAATCGATTTAAAAATCGCTCGTTTTCTGCTAAAAATAGAAAGTGGTGTGAAAATGGGTCCGTACTGCCGCAAACCAAACTGAGATTTTTTTTTGGCAAAACGTGTTCTTAGGCCATAAAATCTAAGTCTGGAAGCGGCAGAATAGCGTAATTACTCCCCAAATTGACCCGTGAATCGATTTAAAAATCGCTCGTTTTCTGCTAAAAATAGAAAGTGGTGTGAAAATGGGTCCGTACTGCCGCATAATAAACTGATATTTTTTTTGGCAAAACGTGTTCTTAGGCCATAAAAACTAAATCTGGAAGCGGCAGAATAGGGGTAATTACTCCCAAAATTGACCCGTGAATCGATTTAAAAATCGCTCGTTTTCTGCTAAAAATAGAAAGTGGTGTGAAAATGGGTCCGTACTGCCGCATACCAAACTGAGATTTTTTTTGGCAAAACGTGTTCTTAGGCCATAAAAACTAAATCTGGAAGCGGCAGAATAGGGTAATTACTCCCCAAATTGACCCGTGAATCGATTTAAAAATCGCTCGTTTTCTGCTAAAAATAGAAAGTGGTGTGAAAATGGGTTCGTACTGCGGCAAACCAAACTGAGATTTTTTTTGGCAAAACGTGTTCCTAGGCCATAAAAACTGAGTCTGGAAGCGGCAGAATAGGGTAATTACTCCCCAAATTGACCCGTGAATCGATTTAAAAATCGCTCGTTTTCTGCTAAAAATAGAAAGTGGTGTGAAAATGGGTCCGTACTGCCGCAAACCAAACTGAGATTTTTTTTAACAAAACGTGTTCTTAGGCCATAAAATCTAAGTCTGGAAGCGGCATAATAGCGTAATTACTCCCCAAATTGACCCGTGAATCGATTTAAAAATCGCTCGTTTTCTGCTAAAAATAGAAAGTGGTGTGAAAATGGGTCCGTACTGCCGCAAACAGAACTGAGATTTTTTTTGGCAAAACGTGTTCTTAGGCCATAAAAACTAAATCTGGAAGCGGCAGAATTGGGTAATTACTCCCCAAATTGACCCGTGAATCGATTTAAAAATCGCTCGTTTTCTGCTAAAAATAGAAAGTGGTGTGAAAATGGGTTCGTACTGCGGCAAACCAAACTGAGATTTTTTTGGCAAAACGTGTTCCTAGGCCATAAAAACTGAGTCTGGAAGCGGCAGAATAGCGTAATTACTCCCCAAATTGACCCGTGAATCGATTTAAAAATCGCTCGTTTTCTGCTAAAAATAGAAAGTGGTGTGAAAATGGGTCCGTACTGCGGCAAGCCAAACTGAGATTTTTTTTGGCAAAACGTGTTCCTAGGCCATAAAAACTGAGTCTGGAAGCGGCAGAATAGCGTAATTACTCCCCAAATTGACCCGTGAATCGATTTAAAAATCGCTCGTTTTCTGCTAAAAATAGAAAGTGGTGTGAAAATGGGTCCGTACTGCCGCATACCAAACTGAGATTTTTTTTGGCAAAACGTGTTCTTAGGCCATAAAAACTAAATCTGGAAGCGGCAGAATAGGGTAATTACTCCCCAAATTGACCCGTGAATCGATTTAAAAATCGCTCGTTTTCTGCTAAAAATAGAAAGTGGTGTGAAAATGGGTTCGTACTGCGGCAAACCAAACTGAGATTTTTTTTTGGCAAAACGTGTTCCTAGGCCATAAAAACTGAGTCTGGAAGCGGCAGAATAGGGTAATTACTCCCCAAATTGACCCGTGAATCGATTTAAAAATCGCTCGTTTTCTGCTAAAAATAGAAAGTGGTGTGAAAATGGGTCTGTACTGCCGCAAACCAAACTGAGATTTTTTTTAACAAAACGTGTTCTTAGGCCATAAAATCTAAGTCTGGAAGCGGCATAATAGCGTAATTACTCCCCAAATTGACCCGTGAATCGATTTAAAAATCGCTCGTTTTCTGTTAAAAATAGAAAGTGGTGTGAAAATGGGTCCGTACTGCGGCAAGCCAAACTGAGATTTTTTTTGGCAAAACGTGTTCCTAGGCCATAAAAACTGAGTCTGGAAGCGGCAGAATAGCGTAATTACTCCCCAAATTGACCCGTGAATTGATTTAAAAATCGCTCGTTTTCTGCTAAAAATAGAAAGTGGTGTGAAAATGGGTCCGTACTGCCGCAAACCAAACAGAGATTTTTTTTTTGGCAAAACGTGTTCTTAGGCCATAAAAACTGAGTCTGGAAGCGGCAGAATAGCGTAATTACTCCCCAAATTGACCCGTGAATCGATTTAAAAATCGCTCGTTTTCTGCTAAAAATAGAAAGTGGTGTGAAAATGTGTCCGTACTGCCGCAAACCAAACTGAGATTTTTTTTGGCAAAACGTGTTCTTAGGCCATAAAATCTAAGTCTGGAAGCGGCAGAATAGCGTAATTACTCCCCAAATTGACCCGTGAATCGATTTAAAAATCGCTCGTTTTCTGCTAAAAATAGAAAGTGGTGTGAAAATGGGTCCGTACTGCCGCAAACCAAACTGAGATTTTTTTTAACAAAACGTGTTCTTAGGCCATAAAATCTAAGTCTGGAAGCGGCATAATAGCGTAATTACTCCCCAAATTGACCCGTGAATCGATTTAAAAATCGCTCGTTTTCTGCTAAAAATAGAAAGTGGTGTGAAAATGGGTCTGTACTGCCGCAAACAGAACTGAGATTTTTGTTGGCAAAACGTGTTCTTAGGCCATAAAAACTAAATCTGGAAGCGGCAGAATTGGGTAATTACTCCCCAAATTGACCCGTGAATCGATTTAAAAATCGCTCGTTTTCTGCTAAAAATAGAAAGTGGTGTGAAAATGGGTTCGTACTGCGGCAAACCAAACTGAGATTTTTTTTGGCAAAACGTGTTCCTAGGCCATAAAAACTGAGTCTGGAAGCGGCAGAATAGCGTAATTACTCCCCAAATTGACCCGTGAATCGATTTAAAAATCGCTCGTTTTCTGCTAAAAATAGAAAGTGGTGTGAAAATGGGTCCGTACTGCCGCAAACCAAACTGAGATTTTTTTTGGCAAAACGTGTTCTTTGGCCATAAAATTTAAGTCTGGAAGCGGCAGAATAGCGTAATTACTCCCCAAATTGACCCGTGAATCGATTTAAAAATCGCTCGTTTTCTGCTAAAAATAGAAAGTGGTGTGAAAATGGGTCCGTACTGCCGCAAACCAAACTGAGATTTTTTTTGGCAAAACGTGTTCTTAGGCCATAAAAACTAAATCTGGAAGCGGCAGAATAGGGTAATTACTCCCCAAATTGACCCGTGAATCGATTTAAAAATCGCTCGTTTTCTGCTAAAAATAGAAAGTGGTGTGAAAATGGGTCCGTACTGCCGCAAACCAAACTGAGATTTTTTTTTGGCAAAACGTGTTCTTAGGCCATAAAATCTAAGTCTGGAAGCGGCAGAATAGCGTAATTACTCCCCAAATTGACCCGTGAATCGATTTAAAAATCGCTCGTTTTTCTGCTAAAAATAGAAAGTGGTGTGAAAATGGGTCCGTACTGCCGCATACCAAACTGAGATTTTTTTTTGGCAAAACGTGTTCTTAGGCCATAAAAACTAAATCTGGAAGCGGCAGAATAGGGTAATTACTCCCCAAATTGACCCGTGAATCGATTTAAAAATCGCTCGTTTTCTGCTAAAAATAGAAAGTGGTGTGAAAATGGGTTCGTACTGCGGCAAACCAAACTGAGATTTTTTTTGGCAAAACGTGTTCCTAGGCCATAAAAACTGAGTCTGGAAGCGGCAGAATAGGGTAATTACTCCCCAAATTGACCCGTGAATCGATTTAAAAATCGCTCGTTTTCTGCTAAAAATAGAAAGTGGTGTGAAAATGGGTCCGTACTGCGGCAAGCCAAACTGAGATTTTTTTTTGGCAAAACGTGTTCCTAGGCCATAAAAACTGAGTCTGGAAGCGGCAGAATAGCGTAATTACTCCCCAAATTGACCCGGTGAATCGATTTAAAAATCGCTCGTTTTCTACTAAAAATAGAAAGTGGTGTGAAAATGGGTCCGTACTGCCGCAAACCAAACTGAGATTTTTTTTTTGGCAAAACGTGTTCTTAGGCCATAAAAACTGAGTCTGGAAGCGGCAGAATAGCGTAATTACTCCCCAAATTGACCCGTGAATCGATTTAAAAATCGCTCGTTTTCTGCTAAAAATAGAAAGTGGTGTGAAAATGGGTCCGTACTGCCGCAAACCAAACTGAGATTTTTTTTTGGCAAAACGTGTTCTTAGGCCATAAAATCTAAGTCTGGAAGCGGCAGAATAGCGTAATTACTCCCCAAATTGACCCGTGAATCGATTTAAAAATCGCTCGTTTTCTGCTAAAAATAGAAAGTGGTGTGAAAATGGGTCCGTACTGCCGCATACCAGACTGAGATTTTTTTTGGCAAAACGTGTTCTTAGGCCATAAAAACTAAATCTGGAAGCGGCAGAATAGGGTAATTACTCCCCAAATTGACCCGTGAATCGATTTAAAAATCGCTCGTTTTCTGCTAAAAATAGAAAGTGGTGTGAAAATGGGTTCGTACTGCGCCAAACCAAACTGAGATTTTTTTTGGCAAAACGTGTTCCTAGGCCATAAAAACTGAGTCTGGAAGCGGCAGAATAGGGTAATTACTCCCCAAATTGACCCGTGAATCGATTTAAAAATCGCTCGTTTTCTGCTAAAAATAGAAAGTGGTGTGAAAATGGGTCCGTACTGCGGCAAGCCAAACTGAGATTTTTTTTGGCAAAACGTGTTCCTAGGCCATAAAAACTGAGTCTGGAAGCGGCAGAATAGCGTAATTACTCCCCAAATTGACCCGTGAATCGATTTAAAAATCGCTCGTTTTCTGCTAAAAATAGAAAGTGGTGTGAAAATGGGTCCGTACTGCCGCAAACCAAACTGAGATTTTTTTTTTTGGCAAAACGTGTTCTTAGGCCATAAAAACTGAGTCTGGAAGCGGCAGAATAGCGTAATTACTCCCCAAATTGACCCGTGAATCGATTTAAAAATCGCTCGTTTTCTGCTAAAAATAGAAAGTGGTGTGAAAATGGGTCCGTACTGCCGCAAACCAAACTGAGATTTTTTTTGGCAAAACGTGTTCTTAGGCCATAAAATCTAAGTCTGGAAGCGGCAGAATAGCGTAATTACTCCCCAAATTGACCCGTGAATCGATTTAAAAATCGCTCGTTTTCTGCTAAAATAGAAAGTGGTGTGAAAATGGGTCCGTACTGCCGCAAACCAAACTGAGATTTTTTTTTGGCAAAACGTGTTCTTAGGCCATAAAAACTAAATCTGGAAGCGGCAGAATAGGGTAATTACTCCCAAATTGACGCGTGAATCGATTTAAAAATCGCTCGTTTTCTGCTAAAAATAGAAAGTGGTGTGAAAATGGGTCCGTACTGCCGCAAACCAAACTGAGATTTTTTTTGGCAAAACGTGTTCTTAGGCCATAAAATCTAAGTCTGGAAGCGGCAGAATAGCGTAATTACTCCCCAAATTGACCCGTGAATCGATTTAAAAATCGCTCGTTTTCTGCTAAAAATAGAAAGTGGTGTGAAAATGGGTCCGTACTGCCGCAAACCAAACTGAGATTTTTTTTTGGCAAAACGTGTTCTTAGGCCATAAAAACTAAATCTGGAAGCGGCAGAATTGGGTAATTACTCCCCAAATTGACCCGTGAATCGATTTAAAAATCGCTCGTTTTCTGCTAAAAATAGAAAGTGGTGTGAAAATGGGTTCGTACTGCGGCAAACCAAACTGAGATTTTTTTTGGCAAAACGTGTTCTTTGGCCATAAAATCTCAGTCTGGAAGCGGCAGAATAGCGTAATTACTCCCCAAATTGGCCCGTGAATCGATTTAAAAATCGCTCGTTTTCTGCTAAAAATAGAAAGTGGTGTGAAAATGGGTCCGTACTGCGGCAAGCCAAACTGAGATTTTTTTTGGCAAAACGTGTTCCTAGGCCATAAAAACTGAGTCTGGAAGCGGCAGAATAGCGTAATTACTCCCCAAATTGACCCGTGAATCGATTTAAAAATCGCTCGTTTTCTGCTAAAAATAGAAAGTGGTGTGAAAATGGGTCCGTAATGCCGCAAACCAAACTGAGATTTTTTTTTTTTTGGCAAAACGTGTTCTTAGGCCATAAAAACTGAGTCTGGAAGCGGCAGAATAGCGTAATTACTCCCCAAATTGACACGTGAATCGATTTAAAAATCGCTCGTTTTCTGCTAAAAATAGAAAGTGGTGTGAAAATGGGTCCGTACTGCCGCAAACCAAACTGAGATTTTTTTTGGCAAAACGTGTTCTTAGGCCATAAAATCTAAGTCTGGAAGTGGCAGAATAGCGTAATTACTCCCCAAATTGACCCGTGAATCGATTTAAATATCGCTCGTTTTCTGCTAAAAATAGAAAGTGGTGTGAAAATGGGTTCGTACTGCCGCAAACCAAACTGAGATTTTTTTTGGCAAAACGTGTTCTTAGGCCATAAAAACTAAATCTGGAAGCGGCAGAATAGGGTAATTACTCCCCAAATTGACCCGTGAATCGATTTAAAAATCGCTCGTTTTCTGCTAAAAATAGAAAGTGGTGTGAAAATGGGTCCGTACTGCTGCAAACCAAACTGAGATTTTTTTTGGCAAAACGTGTTCTTAGGCCATAAAAACTAAGTCTGGAAGCGGCAGAATAGCGTAATTACTCCCCAAATTGACCCGTGAATCGATTTAAAAATCGCTCGTTTTCTGCTAAAAATAGAAAGTGGTGTGAAAATGGGTCCGTACTGCCGCAAACCAAACTGAGATTTTTTTTGGCAAAACGTGTTCTTAGGCCATAAAAACTAAGTCTGGAAGCGGCAGAATAGCGTAATTACTCCCCAAATTGACCCGTGAATCGATTTAAAAATCGCTCGTTTTCTGCTAAAAATAGAAAGTGGTGTGAAAATGGGTCCGTACTGCGGCAAGCCAAACTGAGATTTTTTTTGGCAAAACGTGTTCCTAGGCCATAAAAACTGAGTCTGGAAGCGGCATAATAGCGTAATTACTCCCCAAATTGACCCGTGAATCGATTTAAAAATCGCTCGTTTTCTGCTAAAAATAGAAAGTGGTGTGAAAATGGGTCCGTACTGCCGCAAACCAAACAGAGATTTTTTTTGGCAAAACGTGTTCTTAGGCCATAAAAACTAAGTCTGGAAGCGGCAGAATAGCGTAATTACTCCCCAAATTGACCCGTGAATCGATTTAAAAATCGCTCGTTTTCTACTAAAAATAGAAAGTGGTGTGAAAATGGGTCCGTACTGCGGCAAGCCAAACTGAGATTCTTTTGGCATAACGTGTTCCTAGGCCATAAAAACTGAGTCTGGAAGCGGCAGAATAGCGTAATTACTCCCCAAATTGACCCGTGAATCGATTTAAAAATCGCTCGTTTTCTGCTAAAAATAGAAAGTGGTGTGAAAATGGGTCCGTACTGCCGCAAACCAAACTGAGATTTTTTTTTTGGCAAAACGTGTTCTTAGGCCATAAAAACTAAATCTGGAAGCGGCAGAATAGGGTAATTACTCCCAAATTGACGCGTGAATCGATTTAAAAATCGCTCGTTTTCTGCTAAAAATAGAAAGTGGTGTGAAAATGGGTCCGTACTGCCGCAAACCAAACTGAGATTTTTTTTTGGCAAAACGTGTTCTTAGGCCATAAAATCTAAGTCTGGAAGCGGCAGAATAGCGTAATTACTCCCCAAATTGACCCGTGAATCGATTTAAAAATCGCTCGTTTTCTGCTAAAAATAGAAAGTGGTGTGAAAATGGGTCCGTACTGCCGCAAACCAAACTGAGATTTTTTTTGGCAAAACGTGTTCTTAGGCCATAAAAACTAAATCTGGAAGCGGCAGAATTGGGTAATTACTCCCCAAATTGACCCGTGAATCGATTTAAAAATCGCTCGTTTTCTGCTAAAAATAGAAAGTGGTGTGAAAATGGGTTCGTACTGCGGCAAACCAAACTGAGATTTTTTTTGGCAAAACGTGTTCTTTGGCCATAAAATCTAAGTCTGGAAGCGGCAGAATAGCGTAATTACTCCCCAAATTGGCCCGTGAATCGATTTAAAAATCGCTCGTTTTCTGCTAAAAATAGAAAGTGGTGTGAAAATGGGTCCGTACTGCGGCAAGCCAAACTGAGATTTTTTTTGGCAAAACGTGTTCCTAGGCCATAAAAACTGAGTCTGGAAGCGGCAGAATAGCGTAATTACTCCCCAAATTGACCCGTGAATCGATTTAAAAATCGCTCGTTTTCTGCTAAAAATAGAAAGTGGTGTGAAAATGGGTCCGTAATGCCGCAAACCAAACTGAGATTTTTTTTTTGGCAAAACGTGTTCTTAGGCCATAAAAACTGAGTCTGGAAGCGGCAGAATAGCGTAATTACTCCCCAAATTGACACGTGAATCGATTTAAAAATCGCTCGTTTTCTGCTAAAAATAGAAAGTGGTGTGAAAATGGGTCCGTACTGCCGCAAACCAAACTGAGATTTTTTTTTGGCAAAACGTGTTCTTAGGCCATAAAATCTAAGTCTGGAAGTGGCAGAATAGCGTAATTACTCCCCAAATTGACCCGTGAATCGATTTAAATATCGCTCGTTTTCTGCTAAAAATAGAAAGTGGTGTGAAAATGGGTTCGTACTGCCGCAAACCAAACTGAGATTTTTTTTGGCAAAACGTGTTCTTAGGCCATAAAAACTAAATCTGGAAGCGGCAGAATAGGGTAATTACTCCCCAAATTGACCCGTGAATCGATTTAAAAATCGCTCGTTTTCTGCTAAAAATAGAAAGTGGTGTGAAAATGGGTCCGTACTGCTGCAAACCAAACTGAGATTTTTTTTGGCAAAACGTGTTCTTAGGCCATAAAAACTAAGTCTGGAAGCGGCAGAATAGCGTAATTACTCCCCAAATTGACCCGTGAATCGATTTAAAAATCGCTCGTTTTCTGCTAAAAATAGAAAGTGGTGTGAAAATGGGTCCGTACTGCCGCAAACCAAACTGAGATTTTTTTTTGGCATTTTTGGCAAAAACGTGTTCTTAGGCCATAAAAACTAAGTCTGGAAGCGGCAGAATAGCGTAATTACTCCCCAAATTGACCCGTGAATCGATTTAAAAATCGCTCGTTTTCTGCTAAAAAATAGAAAGTGGTGTCAAAATGGGTATGTACTGCCGCAAACCAAACTGAGATTTTTTTTTGGCAAAACGTGTTCTTAGGCCATAAAAACTAAGTCTGGAAGCGGCAGAATAGCGTAATTACTCCCCAAATTGACCCGTGAATCGATTTAAAAATCGCTCGTTTCTGCTAAAAATAGAAAGTGGTGTGAAAATGGGTCCGTACTGCGGCAAACCAAACTGAGATTTTTTTTTGGCAAAACGTGTTCCTAGGCCATAAAAACTGAGTCTGGAAGCGGCAGAATAGCGTAATTACTCCCCAAATTGACCCGTGAATCAATTTAAAAATCGCTCGTTTTCTGCTAAAAATAGAAAGTGGTGTGAAAATGGGTCCGTACTGCCGCAAACCAAACTGAGATTTTTTTTGGCAAAACGTGTTCTTAGGCCATAAAAACTAATAGGCCATAAAAACTAAGTCTGGAAGCGGCAGAATAGCGTAATTACTCCCCAAATTGACCCGTGAATCGATTTAAAAATCGCTCGTTTTCTGCTAAAAATAGAAAGTAGTGTGAAAATGGGTCCGTACTGCCGCAAACCAAACTGAGATTTTTTTTGGCAAAACGTGTTCTTAGGCCATAAAAACTGAGTCTGGAAGCGGCAGAATAGCGTAATTACTCCCCAAATTGACCCGTGAATCGATTTAAAAATCGCTCGTTTTCTGCTAAAAATAGAAAGTGGTGTGAAAATGGGTCCGTACTGCCGCAAACCAAACTGAGATTTTTTTTTGGCAAAAACGTGTTCTTAGGCCATAAAAACTAAGTCTGGAAGCGGCAGAATAGCGTAATTACTCCCCAAATTGACCCGTGAATCGATTTAAAAATCGCTCGTTTTCTGCTAAAAAATAGAAAGTGGTGTCAAAATGGGTATGTACTGCCGCAAACCAAACTGAGATTTTTTTTTGGCAAAACGTGTTCTTAGGCCATAAAAACTAAGTCTGGAAGCGGCAGAATAGCGTAATTACTCCCCAAATTGACCCGTGAATCGATTTAAAAATCGCTCGTTTCTGCTAAAAATAGAAAGTGGTGTGAAAATGGGTCCGTACTGCGGCAAACCAAACTGAGATTTTTTTTTGGCAAAACGTGTTCCTAGGCCATAAAAACTGAGTCTGGAAGCGGCAGAATAGCGTAATTACTCCCCAAATTGACCCGTGAATCAATTTAAAAATCGCTCGTTTTCTGCTAAAAATAGAAAGTGGTGTGAAAATGGGTTCGTACTGCCGCAAACCAAACTGAGATTTTTTTTTGGCAAAACGTGTTCTTAGGCCATAAAAACTAATAGGCCATAAAAACTAAGTCTGGAAGCGGCAGAATAGCGTAATTACTCCCCAAATTGACCCGTGAATCGATTTAAAAATCGCTCGTTTTCTGCTAAAAATAGAAAGTAGTGTGAAAATGGGTCCGTACTGCCGCAAACCAAACTGAGATTTTTTTTGGCAAAACGTGTTCTTAGGCCATAAAAACTGAGTCTGGAAGCGGCAGAATAGCGTAATTACTCCCCAAATTGACCCGTGAATCGATTTAAAAATCGCTCGTTTTCTGCTAAAAATAGAAAGTGGTGTGAAAATGGGTCCGTACTGCCGCAAACCAAACTGAGATTTTTTTTTGGCAAAAACGTGTTCTTAGGCCATAAAAACTAAGTCTGGAAGCGGCAGAATAGCGTAATTACTCCCCAAATTGACCCGTGAATCGATTTAAAAATCGCTCGTTTTCTGCTAAAAAATAGAAAGTGGTGTCAAAATGGGTATGTACTGCCGCAAACCAAACTGAGATTTTTTTTTGGCAAAACGTGTTCTTAGGCCATAAAAACTAAGTCTGGAAGCGGCAGAATAGCGTAATTACTCCCCAAATTGACCCGTGAATCGATTTAAAAATCGCTCGTTTCTGCTAAAAATAGAAAGTGGTGTGAAAATGGGTCCGTACTGCGGCAAACCAAACTGAGATTTTTTTTTGGCAAAACGTGTTCCTAGGCCATAAAAACTGAGTCTGGAAGCGGCAGAATAGCGTAATTACTCCCCAAATTGACCCGTGAATCAATTTAAAAATCGCTCGTTTTCTGCTAAATATAGAAAGTGGTGTGAAAATGGGTCCGTACTGCCGCAAACCAAACTGAGATTTTTTTTGGCAAAACGTGTTCTTAGGCCATAAAAACTAATAGGCCATAAAAACTAAGTCTGGAAGCGGCAGAATAGCGTAATTACTCCCCAAATTGACCCGTGAATCGATTTAAAAATCGCTCGTTTTCTGCTAAAAATAGAAAGTAGTGTGAAAATGGGGTCCGTACTGCCGCAAACCAAACTGAGATTTTTTTTGGCAAAACGTGTTCTTAGGCCATAAAAACTGAGTCTGGAAGCGGCAGAATAGCGTAATTACTCCCCAAATTGACCCGTGAATCGATTTAAAAATCGCTCGTTTTCTGCTAAAAATAGAAAGTGGTGTGAAAATGGGTCCGTACTGCCGCAAACCAAACTGAGATTTTTTTTTGGCAAAAACGTGTTCTTAGGCCATAAAAACTAAGTCTGGAAGCGGCAGAATAGCGTAATTACTCCCCAAATTGACCCGTGAATCGATTTAAAAATCGCTCGTTTTCTGCTAAAAATAGAAAGTGGTGTGAAAATGGGTCCGTACTGCGGCAAGCCAAACTGAGATTTTTTTGGCAAAACGTGTTCCTAGGCCATAAAAACTGAGTCTGGAAGCGGCAGAATAGCGTAATTACTCCCCAAATTGACCCGTGAATCGATTTAAAAATCGCTCGTTTTCTGCTAAAAATAGAAAGTGGTGTGAAAATGGGTCCGTACTGCTGCAAACCAAACTGAGATTTTTTTTGGCAAAACATGTTCTTAGGCCATAAAAACTAAGTTTGGAAGCGGCATAATAGCGTAATTACTCCCCAAATTGACCCGTGAGTCAATTTAAAAATCACTCGTTTTCTACTAAAAATATAAAGTGGTGTGAAAATGGGTCCGTACTACCACAAACCAAACTGAGATTTTTTTTGGCAAAACGTGTTCTTAGGCCATAAAAACTAAGTCTGGAAGCGGCAGAATAGCGTAATTACTCCCCAAATTGACCCGTGAATCAATTTAAAAATCGCTCGTTTTCTGCTAAAAATAGAAAGTGGTGTGAAAATGGGTCTGTACTGCCGCAAACCAAACTGAGATTTTTTTGGCAAAACGTGTTCTTAGGCCATAAAAACTGAGTCTGGAAGCGGCAGAATAGCGTAATTACTCCCCAAATTGACCCGTGAATGATTTAAAAATCCCTCGTTTTCTGCTAAAAAATAGAAAGTGGTGTCAAAATGGGTATGTACTGCCGCAAACCAAACTGAGATTTTTTTTTGGCAAAACGTGTTCTTAGGCCATAAAAACTAAGTCTGGAAGCGGCAGAATAGCGTAATTACTCCCCAAATTGACCCGTGAATCGATTTAAAAATCGCTCGTTTCTGCTAAAAATAGAAAGTGGTGTGAAAATGGGTCCGTACTGCGGCAAACCAAACTGAGATTTTTTTTTGGCAAAACGTGTTCCTAGGCCATAAAAACTGAGTCTGGAAGCGGCAGAATAGCGTAATTACTCCCCAAATTGACCCGTGAATCAATTTAAAAATCGCTCGTTTTCTGCTAAAAATAGAAAGTGGTGTGAAAATGGGTCCGTTACTGCCGCAAACCAAACTGAGATTTTTTTTGGCAAAACGTGTTCTTAGGCCATAAAAACTAATAGGCCATAAAAACTAAGTCTGGAAGCGGCAGAATAGCGTAATTACTCCCCAAATTGACCCGTGAATCGATTTAAAAATCGCTCGTTTTCTGCTAAAAATAGAAAGTAGTGTGAAAATGGGTCCGTACTGCCGCAAACCAAACTGAGATTTTTTTTGGCAAAACGTGTTCTTAGGCCATAAAAACTGAGTCTGGAAGCGGCAGAATAGCGTAATTACTCCCCAAATTGACCCGTGAATCGATTTAAAAATCGCTCGTTTTCTGCTAAAAATAGAAAGTGGTGTGAAAATGGGTCCGTACTGCCGCAAACCAAACTGAGATTTTTTTTTGGCAAAAACGTGTTCTTAGGCCATAAAAACTAAGTCTGGAAGCGGCAGAATAGCGTAATTACTCCCCAAATTGACCCGTGAATCGATTTAAAAATCGCTCGTTTTCTGCTAAAAATAGAAAGTGGTGTGAAAATGGGTCCGTACTGCGGCAAGCCAAACTGAGATTTTTTTGGCAAAACGTGTTCCTAGGCCATAAAAACTGAGTCTGGAAGCGGCAGAATAGCGTAATTACTCCCCAAATTGACCCGTGAATCGATTTAAAAATCGCTCGTTTTCTGCTAAAAATAGAAAGTGGTGTGAAAATGGGTCCGTACTGCTGCAAACCAAACTGAGATTTTTTTTGGCAAAACATGTTCTTAGGCCATAAAAACTAAGTTTGGAAGCGGCATAATAGCGTAATTACTCCCCAAATTGACCCGTGAGTCAATTTAAAAATCACTCGTTTTCTACTAAAAATATAAAGTGGTGTGAAAATGGGTCCGTACTACCACAAACCAAACTGAGATTTTTTTTGGCAAAACGTGTTCTTAGGCCATAAAAACTAAGTCTGGAAGCGGCAGAATAGCGTAATTACTCCCCAAATTGACCCGTGAATCAATTTAAAAATCGCTCGTTTTCTGCTAAAAATAGAAAGTGGTGTGAAAATGGGTCTGTACTGCCGCAAACCAAACTGAGATTTTTTTGGCAAAACGTGTTCTTAGGCCATAAAAACTGAGTCTGGAAGCGGCAGAATAGCGTAATTACTCCCCAAATTGACCCGTGAATGATTTAAAAATCCCTCGTTTTCTGCTAAAAAATAGAAAGTGGTGTCAAAATGGGGTATGTACTGCCGCAAACCAAACTGAGATTTTTTTTTGGCAAAACGTGTTCTTAGGCCATAAAAACTAAGTCTGGAAGCGGCAGAATAGCGTAATTACTCCCCAAATTGACCCGTGAATCGATTTAAAAATCGCTCGTTTCTGCTAAAAATAGAAAGTGGTGTGAAAATGGGTCCGTACTGCGGCAAACCAAACTGAGATTTTTTTTTGGCAAAACGTGTTCCTAGGCCATAAAAACTGAGTCTGGAAGCGGCAGAATAGCGTAATTACTCCCCAAATTGACCCGTGAATCAATTTAAAAATCGCTCGTTTTCTGCTAAAAATAGAAAGTGGTGTGAAAATGGGTCCGTACTGCCGCAAACCAAACTGAGATTTTTTTTGGCAAAACGTGTTCTTAGGCCATAAAAACTAAGTCTGGAAGCGGCAGAATAGCGTAATTACTCCCCAAATTGACCCGTGAATCGATTTAAAAATCGCTCGTTTTCTGCTAAAAATAGAAAGTAGTGTGAAAATGGGTCCGTACTGCCGCAAACCAAACTGAGATTTTTTTTGGCAAAACGTGTTCTTAGGCCATAAAAACTGAGTCTGGAAGCGGCAGAATAGCGTAATTACTCCCCAAATTGACCCGTGAATCGATTTAAAAATCGCTCGTTTTCTGCTAAAAATAGAAAGTGGTGTGAAAATGGGTCCGTACTGCCGCAAACCAAACTGAGATTTTTTTTTGGCAAAACGTGTTCTTAGGCCATAAAAACTAAGTCTGGAAGCGGCAGAATAGCGTAATTACTCCCCAAATTGACCCGTGAATCGATTTAAAAATCGCTCGTTTTCTGCTAAAAATAGAAAGTGGTGTGAAAATGGGTCCGTACTGCGGCAAGCCAAACTGAGATTTTTTTGGCAAAACGTGTTCCTAGGCCATAAAAACTGAGTCTGGAAGCGGCAGAATAGCGTAATTACTCCCCAAATTGACCCGTGAATCGATTTAAAAATCGCTCGTTTTCTGCTAAAAATAGAAAGTGGTGTGAAAATGGGTCCGTACTGCTGCAAACCAAACTGAGATTTTTTTTTGGCAAAACATGTTCTTAGGCCATAAAAACTAAGTCTGGAAGCGGCATAATAGCGTAATTACTCCCCAAATTGACCCGTGAGTCAATTTAAAAATCGCTCGTTTTCTAATAAAAATAGAAAGTGGTGTGAAAATGGGTCCGTACTACCACAAACCAAACTGAGATTTTTTTTTGGCAAAACGTGTTCTTAGGCCATAAAAACTAAGTCTGGAAGCGGCAGAATAGCGTAATTACTCCCCAAATTGACCCGTGAATCAATTTAAAAATCGCTCGTTTTCTGCTAAAAATAGAAAGTGGTGTGAAAATGGGTCCGTACTGCCGCAAACCAAACTGAGATTTTTTTTGGCAAAACGTGTTCTTAGGCCATAAAAACTGAGTCTGGAAGCGGCAGAATAGCGTAATTACTCCCCAAATTGACCCGTGAATGATTTAAAAATCGCTCGTTTTCTGCTAAAAAATAGAAAGTGGTGTCAAAATGGGTATGTACTGCCGCAAACCAAACTGAGATTTTTTTTTTGGCAAAACGTGTTCTTAGGCCATAAAAACTAAGTCTGGAAGCGGCAGAATAGCGTAATTACTCCCCAAATTGACCCATGAATCGATTTAAAAATCGCTCGTTTCTGCTAAAAATAGAAAGTGGTGTGAAAATGGGTCCGTACTGCGGCAAACCAAACTGAGATTTTTTTTTGGCAAAACGTGTTCCTAGGCCATAAAAACTGAGTCTGGAAGCGGCAGAATAGCGTAATTACTCCCCAAATTGACCCGTGAATCAATTTAAAAATCGCTCGTTTTCTGCTAAAAATAGAAAGTGGTGTGAAAATGGGTCCGTACTGCTGCAAACCAAACTGAGATTTTTTTTGGCAAAACGTGTTCTTAGGCCATAAAAACTAAGTCTGGAAGCGGCAGAATAGCGTAATTACTCCCCAAATTGACCCGTGAATCGATTTAAAAATCGCTCGTTTTCTGCTAAGAATAGAAAGTGGTGTGAAAATGGGTCCGTACTGCGGCAAGCCAAACTGAGATTTTTTTGGCAAAACGTGTTCCTAGGCCATAAAAACTGAGTCTGGAAGCGGCAGAATAGCGTAATTACTCCCCAAATTGACCCGTGAATCAATTTAAAAATCGCTCGTTTTCTGCTAAAAATTGAAAGTGGTGTGAAAATGGGTCCGTACTGCTGCAAACCAAACTGAGATTTTTTTTGGCAAAACATGTTCTTAGGCCATAAAAACTAAGTCTGGAAGCGGCATAATAGCGTAATTACTCCCCAAATTGACCCGTGAGTCAATTTAAAAATCGCTCGTTTTCTACTAAAAATAGAAAGTGGTGTGAAAATGGGTCCGTACTACCACAAACCAAACTGAGATTTTTTTTGGCAAAACGTGTTCTTAGGCCATAAAAACTAAGTCTGGAAGCGGCAGAATAGGGTAATTACTCCCCAAATTGACCCGTGAATCGATTTAAAAATCGCTCGTTTTCTGCTAAAAATAGAAAGTGGTGTGAAAATGGGTCCGTACTGCGGCAAGCCAAACTGAGATTTTTTTGGCAAAACGTGTTCCTAGGCCATAAAAACTGAGTCTGGAAGCGGCAGAATAGCGTAATTACTCCCCAAATTGACCCGTGAATCGATTTAAAAATCGCTCGTTTTCTGCTAAAAATAGAAAGTGGTGTGAAAATGGGTCCGTACTGCTGCAAACCAAACTGAGATTTTTTTTTGGCAAAACATGTTCTTAGGCCATAAAAACTAAGTCTGGAAGCGGCATAATAGCGTAATTACTCCCCAAATTGACCCGTGAGTCAATTTAAAAATCGCTCGTTTTCTAATAAAAATAGAAAGTGGTGTGAAAATGGGTCCGTACTACCACAAACCAAACTGAGATTTTTTTTTGGCAAAACGTGTTCTTAGGCCATAAAAACTAAGTCTGGAAGCGGCAGAATAGCGTAATTACTCCCCAAATTGACCCGTGAATCAATTTAAAAATCGCTCGTTTTCTGCTAAAAATAGAAAGTGGTGTGAAAATGGGTCCGTACTGCCGCAAACCAAACTGAGATTTTTTTTGGCAAAACGTGTTCTTAGGCCATAAAAACTGAGTCTGGAAGCGGCAGAATAGCGTAATTACTCCCCAAATTGACCCGTGAATGATTTAAAAATCGCTCGTTTTCTGCTAAAAAATAGAAAGTGGTGTCAAAATGGGTATGTACTGCCGCAAACCAAACTGAGATTTTTTTTTTGGCAAAACGTGTTCTTAGGCCATAAAAACTAAGTCTGGAAGCGGCAGAATAGCGTAATTACTCCCCAAATTGACCCATGAATCGATTTAAAAATCGCTCGTTTCTGCTAAAAATAGAAAGTGGTGTGAAAATGGGTCCGTACTGCGGCAAACCAAACTGAGATTTTTTTTTGGCAAAACGTGTTCCTAGGCCATAAAAACTGAGTCTGGAAGCGGCAGAATAGCGTAATTACTCCCCAAATTGACCCGTGAATCAATTTAAAAATCGCTCGTTTTCTGCTAAAAATAGAAAGTGGTGTGAAAATGGGTCCGTACTGCTGCAAACCAAACTGAGATTTTTTTTGGCAAAACGTGTTCTTAGGCCATAAAAACTAAGTCTGGAAGCGGCAGAATAGCGTAATTACTCCCCAAATTGACCCGTGAATCGATTTAAAAATCGCTCGTTTTCTGCTAAGAATAGAAAGTGGTGTGAAAATGGGTCCGTACTGCGGCAAGCCAAACTGAGATTTTTTTGGCAAAACGTGTTCCTAGGCCATAAAAACTGAGTCTGGAAGCGGCAGAATAGCGTAATTACTCCCCAAATTGACCCGTGAATCAATTTAAAAATCGCTCGTTTTCTGCTAAAAATTGAAAGTGGTGTGAAAATGGGTCCGTACTGCTGCAAACCAAACTGAGATTTTTTTTGGCAAAACATGTTCTTAGGCCATAAAAACTAAGTCTGGAAGCGGCATAATAGCGTAATTACTCCCCAAATTGACCCGTGAGTCAATTTAAAAATCGCTCGTTTTCTACTAAAAATAGAAAGTGGTGTGAAAATGGGTCCGTACTACCACAAACCAAACTGAGATTTTTTTTGGCAAAACGTGTTCTTAGGCCATAAAAACTAAGTCTGGAAGCGGCAGAATAGCGTAATTACTCCCCAAATTGACCCGTGAATCAATTTAAAAATCGCTCGTTTTCTGCTAAAAATAGAAAGTGGTGTGAAAATGGGTCCGTACTGCCGCAAACCAAACTGAGATTTTTTTTGGCAAAACGTGTTCTTAGGCCATAAAAACTAAGTCTGGAAGCGGCAGAATAGCTTAATTACTCCCCAAATTGACCCGTGAATCGATTTAAAAATCGCTCGTTTTCTGCTAAAAATAGAAAGTGGTGTGAAAATGGGTCCGTACTGCCGCAAACCAAACTGAGATTTTTTTTGGCAAAACGTGTTCTTAGGCCATAAAAACTAAGTCTGAAAGCGGCAGAATAGCGTAATTACTCCCCAAATTGACCCGTGAATCGATTTAAAAATCGCTCGTTTTCTGCTAAAAATAGAAAGTGGTGTGAAAATGGGTCCGTACTGCCGCAAACCAAACTGAGATTTTTTTTGGCAAAACGTGTTCTTAGGCCATAAAAACTAAGTCTGGAAGCGGCAGAATAGCGTAATTACTCCCCAAATTGACCCGTGAATCGATTTAAAAATCGCTCGTTTCTGCTAAAAATAGAAAGTGGTGTGAAAATGGGTCCGTACTGCGGCAAACCAAACTGAGATTTTTTTTGGCAAAACGTGTTCTTAGGCCATAAAAACTGAGTCTGGAAGCGGCAGAATAGCGTAATTACTCCCCAAATTGACCCGTGAATGATTTAAAAATCGCTCGTTTTCTGCTAAAAAATAGAAAGTGGTGTCAAAATGGGTATGTACTGCCGCAAACCAAACTGAGATTTTTTTTGGCAAAACGTGTTCTTAGGCCATAAAAACTAAGTCTGGAAGCGGCAGAATAGCGTAATTACTCCCCAAATTGACCCGTGAATCGATTTAAAAATCGCTCGTTTCTGCTAAAAATAGAAAGTGGTGTGAAAATGGGTCCGTACTGCGGCAAACCAAACTGAGATTTTTTTTGGCAAAACGTGTTCTTAGGCCATAAAAACTGAGTCTGGAAGCGGCAGAATAGCGTAATTACTCCCCAAATTGACCCGTGAATGATTTAAAAATCGCTCGTTTTCTGCTAAAAAATAGAAAGTGATGTCAAAATGGGTATGTACTGCCGCAAACCAAACTGAGATTTTTTTTGGCAAAACGTGTTCTTAGGCCATAAAAACTAAGTGTGGAAGCGGCAGAATAGCGTAATTACTCCCCAAATTGACCCGTGAATCGATTTAAAAATCGCTCGTTTCTGCTAAAAATAGAAAGTGGTGTGAAAATGGGTCCGTACTGCGGCAAACCAAACTGAGATTTTTTTTTGGCAAAACGTGTTCTTAGGCCATAAAAACTGAGTCTGGAAGCGGCAGAATAGCGTAATTACTCCCCAAATTGACCCGTGAATCAATTTAAAAATCGCTCGTTTTCTGCTAAAAATAGAAAGTGGTGTGAAAATGGGTCCGTACTTGTAACATTCGTATTTTTCGTATTTTCCATTCTAGTCCTCGTATTCTTGTAACTTGTCATTTTATACCCTTGTAAACCCGAGCCTATGAACAATGGAAAAGTATTTTGTCAATTACATTTAATCTTAATCTATTTCTTTTATTCTATAAATTCTACGTGACGCAAACTATATGTAACGTCGCGTGATTTTTAATTTTCTTGTGTTTTAAATTCTATATTTAACAAATTTCAAGTTCGCCTTTATTCGCTTCTTGTATGCTACTCCCACTAATTCTTGACGAATCGTCAACATAAACTATACTAATCAATTTAGGGGTTATAACAATAAACTCATTTAGTTAAGATCCTAATATATATTTATTTAAATATTTTTTTAAACAAAATATATGTTTATAATAATAAGACTTTCATTTAAAAAAAATAAAAAAAAAGAAAAAAAAAACGTCACTTTAAGTTGACTTTTATGTCCACTAAACAAAACATAACAACATAAAGGTTGTTCTTTTTTTTTGTTCGTCTCTGTTAGTACTCGAGGGCAGCAACAAACAGCTTAGAACAACTATGAATAACATTAACTCTTACCTCCTACCTAATCTCCTTCTAACCACCATAATAAACTCCATTTAATACACAACCACCTTAATCCACCTATAAATACAACCCCTCCTCACTTCTTAATCCTTTGTTCATCTCTCAACTCTCCCAAATACTCTCAAACATTCAAGGTTTTCTCAAAGAACTTCCTGATTCATAACAGTAAGTTCTTGAGCCTAAACCTCCACTTTATTTTCTGTTTTTCTTCTTCTTTTATACTCAAAACTCCTTGGAGAAACCTCTAGGATCTACCCCTTGCTTATCTACGTAAATGTGATTAGGGTAGAGCACCTAAAAGAGGTCTCAAAGGTGTTTATTTTTCTGATTTGTTTTTATGTTCTAAGTTGTTTAATGTAAAGGGACCAACCAAGTCCACTAACAATCTAATGTTAGATGGATTTGTGCTATGGTATTGGTTATACTATGTATTATTATAAACTTACTTTCAATCTTCTATCTTATTATCCTTTTATAAATCTTTGGAAGGTTTGTGGTTACACCCTACCTTACCAACTCTCTTGACCCTTCTTGTGCTACGGATTTATCCACACTAGAAAGGGAAAATCCCATGTCCAAAACCCACGCTTATTCCATAAGCGAAGTGGTTATGACATGAACCTATCAATTGGATTCACATTCCTAACTTTATACCATCCGAATCATCTACGATGGTTTTGTGCTTGGTCTAACTTAATCTCATGACCATCCGGATTGCCCTAAAGGCAATTTGTGCTTGGTTTGCCTAAAAGGCTTGCATGACTCTCGTGAATCTATAATCTAAAACTCGAACCTAAGACTTTAATTCTTAATTCTAGTTAATCGGAGCTAAAGCTTAATCTTCAAAGACTTATCTTTGGAACTATATCAAGACGCACCCAAAAGTGAGTTATACTTGTCCCCCTTTTATTCTTTATTCTTTGGGGCTCAACATGTATCACTATCAAAACTTAAACGATTTCATACTCTTAAACTATTATGCTCAATCTAAATGCTTATATGCTATGCCATGCTAGAATTCTAAGTCTTACATACAAATGTACGATTAGCCAACAACCCACCTTACATGTATAGCGCTATAGGTTGACACGCCGCCCCCTTTATGGGTCATGATAAGTTTAAAGTCTTTTGTGTTATCAAGTGTTGTTGCCGTTTGTATGGTTCTACGTGCATATGCCTATAACATGATGATTCGAGTAGACTTTCTTATACTATGTACTTAAACTCAAAACTAGTATGCTCACCAATGCTTTATGTGTTGACGGATATTTTATACATGTTGCAGGAAATGTTTAATGCAGGTTTATCAAGAAAACTAATTAGGAATGGACTAGAAACTCGCAGCTAGTTTAAATTTCTATGTTTTGATGTTGTACTTTCCTTTTCATGAAACAGTTTGTATTTTGTTATCTTTTAGACAATGATTATGCTATGAATGAAATTTTTATCCTTAAATTATATTGTCACGAATTCTAGTGTCATGAAGTCTTTGAGCAATCTATCCCAAGTCTCGCCCCGATGTATTCCGCCATCGGTTGGGGTGTGACAGATTGGTATCAGAGCCATGACTATAGGGATTTAGGAAAATTGTCATGATTGTCCTAGACTATAGTTAGGAACCTATTTGACCGTTCTTTTATCATGCTTAATATACTTGTGCTCCCTAATTGCTTCTACTCCATTCTCTTGGTCCTTAAAATTTACCTTCCTATTTGTGGACTACTCTACACTCGAAGACGCTCGTATAACACAAACGAAAGGAAATCACCAAAATAGGCGTGAAACCCTCACTTTGGTGATAACTTTCAATCCGCGTAAAATCTTTGTGTTTTTGAAACTACACCAAGATAGGAGTGATATCCTCACCTTGGTGGAAATTTCACAATTCTCGTTCTAGTGGACACTTACCAATTGAAGGTTGGAATTAATTTTCTTACCACATTGGACAAAGTGTACAAACCACACTCAAAGAAACGACCTCGCTAAGATAGGAGTGAAATCCACAACTTAGCGACTAGTTTCAATCCTTGATATTTTTTTTTAATCTCGCTAAAGTCTCAAATTTACTAATGACAAGAAACATGTAGTAACTGGAAGGGTGAATACCGTTAACCGCAGGTTCGGGGAGAGTATTTCCACCTATTAAGCCAAAGCATGTTTTAAACTCAAAGGTAAATTCGAACCACTTTGGTTAGTCTTAGTTCCGTTCCGGAACACTCCAATTGCTTGCTTAAAACAAGCCTCTCATTTTATGTTAATATTATTTTCAATGTTGTTTTCATGCTATGTTTTCACTACATATATTCGATTTACTTTTTTTTTCTACTCGCATACAATCTCAAGACTCGCATTTCAAGCTACTCTAGCGATCTCCAAACGATACTAATAATCGCAAAACCAACACGAATCGAAACTTCCTTATGATTAACTATGTGCTCTATACTTGCTTATACATACGTGTTATGCTATTTTAACAATGTGAAACTTGCGTACTATACGTGTAACTAGAACTTGTATACTAAGTCTATGAGAACAACTTGAACTTATGTAAATATATTTTTTTTTTCTGAATTTGCACCAACTTTACCGATCTAGTGAAATCTTACCCTCAAGCTTTTCATTGTTAACCAAAATTCTAGTAACTTATTTCCTAAAGTCAAAAGTCACTTTGTTTAAAAACACTTATACAAATTTCTTATGCGTAATCCTCGTAGATGTCTTCCCATCTCAACAACATCAACCTCAACCAACTGGCGAGTCTTATTGCCCAAGAACTAGTCAAGATTATCCCTAACCTAGAAACACCAACAAACCCGATTCCAAACCCCGGCGATACCATCCAGGACAGCACAACCCATGTAGATACTAAATCTCCTACCCATACCCTTACCAAACAAACGAAAAAAGGTGGCCGAAAACGCAAAAACCTCAAACAAAACCACACTTCGACAACTCCTACAACACCAAAACATAACAAAAAGCGATACCATGGAACCTATCCGCTATACAACAGTTGTAAATTCCACCATCTCACTCACTCACCATGCCGCATATACGCCAACTGTGATGCATATGGTCATTTAGCTAAAACATGTCGCCACACCACTAAACCACGACCCGAACAACCTACTAGTACCACCTCATTCACTAAAGACAATGGATGGATATGCTCCGAGTGCAACGACCCAACCCATGAACCCAACCAATGCCCAAGACTTGTCATGGTGATCTACGATGCTGGAAGACCCACTGACCACACCAAAGAAGATTAATTTTTCTTTACTTTTAAAAAAATGAAAAAAAAAAATTTATGTAATGTTTTCAAGAAATTGTTCGGATGTGAAATTTTCTTTTATGAATTATTAAATACCATCGTTATCTTAGTTTACAATCATAGTTTATCAGCAAAATTCAAACATCGCAAAACCCTTTTCTCCTCGCGCACAATCTTTTTCAAAAATTTTGAACAAAATTTTTCTACTATTTCTAAGAGGATGCCTATTCTTCTATAAAATCCTCACTTTTAAACCACTAACAAATGTGTGCGTCGAGTCTGTATGACAAACAAGATTCTAAATGGTAGAAGTGTTAAAAAAAAAAAAATTCTTTTGTAAACAAGACTTGTGAGCAAAGACACGCTAAATCAAATAATCTACTTCTTTATAATCCCAAAACCTTTTCTCTTGAAATTGTATCACGAGTCAAAATATTCATCAACGCCAAACTAAAATTGTCAATAAACTATTTTCCTCGCTTAATAAAATGGATTTTTCATACATCAAACGACCATCATCGATAAAACTTTTACACTAAATTTTTCCCCACTTCAATTAAATCCATTTTTTTTCTTTAACATCCAACGGACTAAATTCTTTTACCATTAAACTTGACCCTTAGCCCTGAGAAACTAAAATCGCTCGCATACCCATAAACTAAATTTGTAATAAACTCGAATTTTATGTTACTCTTAGTCAAAACATTCTTTTTCACACATAAACGTTTTCATTAAAAAAAAAAATATTCAATTGTCCATACTTTTCCTTGATCTTATACAACTAAACGTAGCCACATATACACGAGTCTACACCATTACACCACGATACCATATACCTATGCCAAAAACTCATACGCACCACAACATCGAAAACTTGCTTAAATGCCTTTCCATTTTATGTGTTACATGTCACGCTACTTGCCATGTTTACAACATTAAAACTGTTTAAATGTCTTAGTTTCATTTCTTGCCCTTGGTGTGTAAGTATTTGTGTTCACTAGCGACCCACACATGACGAAGGCAAAATTATTTGGACCATACGACAACTGGACTAATTACGGGTGCACACGTAATTACGATAATTGGCCGCATGGTAAACATAACGAGCCCTAGTGTGTGTAATCTAACATGACTCGAATAACAACGCGGATGGAGTATGATAACGACATGGTACGCCCTACAACGTAAATGTCCTTTCATGCTACCAAAAGTAGAGTTATTCGCGCCATGAGAAGTTGGGTTTCGAATTAAAATTTTAATCAACACGTACATTATTTGTTTTCGGTAATACCACTTAAATCGTAGTTCACTAGTCTAAATATGTTTGTATCAATTATCCCTTAGGCATACCATAACTTTGTTTGAACCACACTCTTTACTATGTAACATCAACCATGCTATGAATAATCTATGCTTGCAATCTACATCAAACTCCACTCTTTCCTCATACATTCCTTGCTTAATCATCAGTCCTTCGTTTTCAAAAGTCGCTTTCTAAGGCCCGTAAACTTTGGCCTGATACTCTAAAAGCTCTTATACAACTAAAACAAGATTTTCTCACTCTCTCATACTTCCTTGACTAACTATATGCCGGATTTCCAAAACTAAATAACAACTACTTATTTCGCTAAAATATTGTTTCCATATAATCCAATTTTTCGTTTACTTAATCCCCTCTACAAGTTTTCTAACTAAAAGTTTCGACCTCGTGCAAACCAAATAACTAGTACTAACTACTACTCATTCCCACATCTAGTCACTCATTATACTCATGTTTTTACTATTACACCCACTTACCCAAGACACTTATTCTGCAAGCCAACAATTTCTACTAATTCATATATGATATATCGTATAACTACCTATTTTACCAAGATTTCTATATAATGTACGATATACTTAACTACCTTCAATTTTCACTATTTTGTACGTACAAGTATCTATTTTCCCAAAGATTTCTATATGTTATACAAATATACTTACTTACCTTCACAAGGTTTTCGTTTTTTCATACGGTATACTTACTATTGCTACTTCATATACACTATGAAGATGCTTATTTTCCAAAAACTTTTTATCATTTCATCTATATATTATACTAGATATTTACTTTTCTTCAAAATTGCTGCGTATACAAACCTATTTATACATACCCATTATTTCACTATTTACAAAATGCTTACGTCGGTTAAGTTCTCAAATTTCTACCTACGACATTGGGTTAAAATTCTAAAAGTACTTCTCTTACGAACATAATCATCGCACAGTGACTAGATACCGTATTCGCTTTAAACATAATAAACTAACAAGCTTTGTTCTCATATCAAACCACATACCTATTTTTTTTTAAAACGCTAACTTTTAATTAAATTTCGAGACGAAATTTCCTAAAGTAGGGGAGACTGTAACATTCGTATTTTTCGTATTTTCCATTCTAGTCCTCGTATTCTTGTAACTTGTCATTTTATACCCTTGTAAACCCGAGCCTATGAACAATGGAAAAGTATTTTGTCAATTACATTTAATCTTAATCTATTTCTTTTATTCTATAAATTCTACGTGACGGAAACTATATGTAACGTCGCGTGATTTTTAATTTTCTTGTGTTTTAAATTCTATATTTAACAAATTTCAAGTTCGCCTTTATTCGCTTCTTGTATGCTACTCCCACTAATTCTTGACGAATCGTCAACATAAACTATACTAATCAATTTAGGGGTTATAACAATAAACTCATTTAGTTAAGATCCTAATATATATTTATTTAAATATTTTTTTAAACAAAATATATGTTTATAATAATAAGACTTTCATTTAAAAAAAATAAAAAAAAAGAAAAAAAAACGTCACTTTAAGTTGACTTTTATGTCCACTAAACAAAACATAACAACATAAAGGTTGTTCTTTTTTTTTGTTCGTCTCTGTTAGTACTCGAGGGCAGCAACAAACAGCTTAGAACAACTATGAATAACATTAACTCTTACCTCCTACCTAATCTCCTTCTAACCACCATAATAAACTCCATTTAATACCCAACCACCTTAATCCACCTATAAATACAACCCCTCCTCACTTCTTAATCCTTTGTTCATCTCTCAACTCTCCCAAATACTCTCAAACATTCAAGGTTTTCTCAAAGAACTTCCTGATTCATAACAGTAAGTTCTTGAGCCTAAACCTCCACTTTATTTTCTGTTTTTCTTCTTCTTTTATACTCAAAACTCCTTGGAGAAACCTCTAGGATCTACCCCTTGCTTATCTACGTAAATGTGATTAGGGTAGAGCACCTAAAAGAGGTCTCAAAGGTGTTTATTTTTCAGATTTGTTTTTATGTTCTAAGTTGTTTAATGTAAAGGGACCAACCAAGTCCACTAACAATCTAATGTTAGATGGATTTGTGCTATGGTATTGGTTATACTATGTATTATTATAAACTTACTTTCAATCTTCTATCTTATTATCCTTTTATAAATCTTTGGAAGGTTTGTGGTTACACCCTACCTTACCAACTCTCTTGACCCTTCTTGTGCTACGGATTTATCCACACTAGAAAGGGAAAATCCCGTGTCCAAAACCCACGCTTATTCCATAAGCGAAGTGGTTATGACATGAACCTATCAATTGGATTCACATTCCTAACTTTATACCATCCGAATCATCTACGATGGTTTTGTGCTTGGTCTAACTTAATCTCATGACCATCCGGATTGCCCTAAAGGCAATTTGTGCTTGGTTTGCCTAAAAGGCTTGCATGACTCTCGTGAATCTATAATCTAAAACTCGAACCTAAGACTTTAATTCTTAATTCTAGTTAATCGGAGCTAAAGCTTAATCTTCAAAGACTTATCTTTGGAACTATATCAAGACGCACCCAAAGGTGAGTTATACTTGTCCCCCTTTTATTCTTTATTCTTTGGGGCTCAACATGTATCACTATCAAAATTTAAACGATTTCATACTCTTAAACTATTATGCTCAATCTAAATGCTTATATGCTATGCCATGCTAGAATTCTAAGTCTTACATACAAATGTACGATTAGCCAACAACCCACCTTACATGTATAGCGCTATAGGTTGACACGCCGCCCCCTTTATGGGTCATGTAGAGGAAGAATTTGACAAACAAAACAGGATTATATGATCATACAAGTTACTAAACCAGGTGCGGAAACCCTAGCTTAGAACAAACTGATATAAACTCAATCAAAACACAATCAAGGTCATTTTAAAAGCTTTTCATAGATTAACTTTTCAATAAACTTGGTTACAGACTGATAACAGTTAATCTAGACCAATTCTAAACACTCTCAACACACTCAGGAACACACACTGAAAACACACACTCTCAATGACTCGTTTTTTGATTACAAAAACCCAAATTCTATATATAATGACTGCACATTCGCCCAAAGTTACTGGTCGAATGAAGCAATGTTCCACATTCGCCCAGATAGACTGGTCGAATGTGTCTTCTGTGTATTCCAGTTCCTGATTCGTCCACATGAAAGCTACCTTCGCCCATTCTGTATTTCACCTTCGCCCACTTTCAATTCCTTCGCCCCTTAACACATGTTAGTATCTAATCATTAGTCGCAAAACGTCATCTACAAACTCCCCCTCGACTATTGATTAGATCGTTTTCTATCTTCGTCCATGGCTTTGTTCAGCAGCTTAATTCTCAGAATACTCTTCTGTTCTTTCGTCATTTCCGGCTCTAACTTTCTCTTTACCGGCTTTGACACATTCGCCATCTTCACCTTCTTGCCAAGTTTCCCTTCCAAATTACTTCCAGCATTAATATCATAAGCAAAGCAAACACCCACAACTTGTGTGTATTTCCTTGCTTGATCTGCATCGTTTGGTTCATGATGAATCGGATTATAGAATAACATGATGATATCTTCGAAGGTGCAATTGATCAGCCACATAGGATCAAATACATGCACATGCTTGTATTTATCCTTTCCATCTCTCAACACAATCACTGCTTCTGCCTTCCTCCAATCATAATACCAAAATATGAAGTCAGCACTGAAGTGTTGAGGCATAGGCATCAAAGGTATCTTCCTCATAACTTCAGGTGCCTTATAAATCAAAGTAACCCTTTTCAACTTGGTTCGAGGATCAGTATCCCTGTGAACTTTCCTCCGGGGATATTGAGGCTTGAATCTATTCCATCTCGTCCTACTCTCCCAAACCAATTTGTCTGCACACCAACCAACATGAGTATTATTCACTGAAGCACCAGACATAGGGAATCTGCATAGATCTCTAACCGCCCAGTACGGTAGAGTTAGCAAATCAATGAATCTGTAGAAGTACAAGATTCCTGATTCCCACTTAGCAGCTAAACACTTCAGCCTGCTCAAGTATGTCCACCCAAGAGCTCTTCCTCTGAACTTTGCATTATGAAACCTATAGAAGTTTCCTTGAGCTTCGGGTTTTGGTCGGTTTTCATCCATCAATCTTAATTTCTTCAAATAATTCTTCAATTCATCAGACTTATTTGAAGATTCTGGCTTATCAGCTCCAAGTACTTTCTCAACAAACTCAGCACTTCTTTTTCTTGCCTTTCTCTTAGCAGACGTATTATGCCTTTCTGTAAAATCAGGAAACACCACGTCTTCATCATTTTGTCTGAAGTACTGTGGATATTCCTCATGTGTAATATCCTCTATCTCAACTTCCTCAAACTCAGGGGTTTCTTTATCATCAGAGTGAGTTCCAACATCCTTTTCAGGAATAGATGGAATCGACTCATCAACAATGAACTCTTCAAACGTTTTCCCTACTCTCTGTGCAAGTCCATCCAGTATCTCCTTTGCCACAGAAGCAGGTACTTCCCCCTCTTCAAGATCAGGATCGTTATATTCCAATTCATATCTCATGTCATCTGTTTGGAATATTTCTGCAAAACGACCTGTGAACTCAATGGTCCACTCTCTCTTCTCTAACATGTCTTTGTATACTTGTTTTGCATCATCAGATAAAGACCTCACCTTTTCATTCCAGAACACAGTTTCATCATCTACATTCTCTCCCTTCTTCTTTGAACTAGACTCACCTGTGTCTTTCTTCTTCTTAGAAGGTGGTCTCTTCTCAAATGTGAACTTAGCAGTATCATCTCCTCCATCATTGTCATCACTGCTACTACTATCATCATCCTTTTGACTTCCTGAACCTTCAGCATCATCATCATCATCATTGTTATCATCTTCATCATCACTTTTATCCGATTCTTCATTCTCATCATCCTCATCCTCCTCTTTATCAGATTCAGATGGTTCAAAATCTACTTGTTCAACCTCTTTCTCTGCATCTTCTTCACCCTCCTTTAGCTTGGGTGCAATGTTGTACAAATCATCAATCAGATCACTAAGGCGTTTGTTTTCAGCCTTCAGCTCCTTATTGTCTTCTTTAATTGCCTTGTATCTGTTCTTGTTTCTCAGAACTTTACCTTCAAGCTTCTGATTCTTTGCTTCAAGCTTCTTTACCTTCTCATCTATTTCATCTTGATTCGATTTAGAAGCAACAACAATCTGAAGCATTTTCTCCTCATTCATCTTAAACTTGGCAATCTCAGATTGTTGAGCCACAAGCATCTTCATCATATCGTCCATTCTTTTATTCATCTGCTTCATCACATCATCATCCACAGTGACTTTCTTCGATTTGGACTTTGACTTAGATGGCTCAACCTCAACTTCTTTTCCCTTCTGAGGCTTAGTAAACATGTTCAGAACATTATCCAGGGCAATATTGAATTGATCCACTGGTAATGTTGTAGCCTCCTTAGTCTTTTGTTTCTTTGCAGCTGGTGAAGATTGTTTAGATGATGTTCCAGCATCAGGTAATCTCTTTCCCTTCAACAGTAAGTTCAACTCCTTCTCTCTGAGCTGCTTGGTGCTTGTCTTCTTAGCCATAGTTTTGTGTTTGGGCTTGGGCAAATTCACTACAACTGTTTCTCCTTCATTCAATTCATCAAGATTAACAGTCAACCCTTCATCTTCAGCATCAACAGACTGCTTACTCTTCTGAGCTTCTTCTATTGATCTGTTCAAAGATTCAGACTCACCAACCAAAGTGGCCTTTTGTTTGGTAGTCCGGACATTCTCAGCATCCGAATCCCACTGTTCTTCAGTCTCCGTTTCCTCCGAATCAACAGACTCCTCATCTACCAAACTCGTCCCCTTTTTAGCAGTAGTCTTCTTCCTCACTGCTTGTTGTTTTGAAGTTCCCTGATCTGTCTTTCCCTTGCCCTTCCCTTTGGCTCCGGGATTGACAACTTGTCTCTTTCTCTTTGTGCTTGCATCCGCATAAACCAACGGATCATCATTATCACTGTCACTATCAGGATGCCTCGCTGTGTTCTTTCCAGGATCATTGTAATCCTCTCTAGCCAAGGCTCCAAACAATCTCCTGAAAGGTGGTCTTTCATTTTCAGGCACACCTTTATAACCTTTCATTCTTGCTAAGGTTCTGATGTTCATATGATCCATAACCAGTATCTGTGTTGGATCTTTCTTCAAGTGTGGATATTTGTGATCAAAAATCATCATAAGAAATCTCGGATAAAGCATGAACTTCTTAAGCTTCAATCCTTTCAACATTTCTAGCATATGATCCAAAATCATTCCTGCAACATTAAATGGTTTGTTGAGAGTCAACGCAACCATTAATGAGCTCAAACTTTTCCTCATTACGTCGTATCCACCACTCACACATCCAAACACCAGTATAATGACGTGAGCAAAATACTTAAACTGTACTCCCAGTTTCCCTTTGTAAATGGAACCATCAGTAATCGGTCCTTTGTACTTCATCCTTAGGAAACAGGCTTTCTGCTCAGTCCATGACAATTCCCTAGGATCCTCACTTGTTTCAAACTGGATCTGGAGAGCTTCTCTGATATCAGCTTCAGTGATGAACATCTCCATTCCCTGAATCTTGCTTTTGATGATAGTTTGATTATCAAAGTAATCATACTTGGCATTATTATAAAAATCCTCAACTATATCCTTGTAGATAATTGTTGGTGTGGCCAAAGCATAAACCACTCTACATCTCTTCAAGAACTTAATGATCTCAGTGAATTCCACATTCTTCTCAACGTCTCCGAGATATGCGCAACAGTTATGAGTCTTCTCAAATGGCCATTTTGTACCACTTGAAGATTCTCCTTCTTGCACCGTCTGTGGAACTGGATCAGCAACTGTAGTCTCCACAGGAATATCAATATTAGCTTGTTCTTCAGCCATCTGGAATGAAAAGTCAAAATAAAACGTCAAAACACGAAATCGTCAAAAATTCAAAATTTTAGTTTGTCAAAATTCCACATTCGCCCATAACACATTGGTCGAATGTAGGGTTTTGTGGCCGAAGGTGCAATATTTTGGTCGAATGTAAAATGTTTTTGATGAAAAAGATACATTCGCCCGTTTTAAGGTTTCCTTCGTCCAATCAGTTCCACATTCGCCCATCACGAAGAACCGAATGTAGACTGTTCTTGACCAAAAATTTGAAAAATTTTCAAACGTGTTATTAACCCTTAATTTTGATTCAAATCTATCCTAACATGACCGACTAAGCATCGTATAACATCAATTTGCCCTAACATTCATTTTACATCAGTTTTTCAAACGAATTAGGGTTTTTATATCTCAATCAATCAATCAAGCAATTAATCCGTGTTATAATCCTAATTCTTAAAACATTCTCCCCCTAAAACTGATGTGGGATGAATGTGAATCAAAATTAAACATTAAAAACCACTGAAAATCCCTAAAACATTAAACCCTAGGTCCGGTGACTTAAACAAACGATTCCGGCTTGAATCCTTGTCCATTACCTGTAATACTTATATAGAAATGATCAGTGATATGCAAGGATCAAAACGCACAAGCAGAGGAATCAAAATCAACAAGGTCTTGTATTGAAGAAAAGTTTGAAAAAAATAGAACTGTTTGGTCGAACCTGGTTTGGCTTATTTATAGGCTTCCACATTCGTCCGTTTCCTCTGGACGAATGAACAAAGTTTTCACCTTCGCCCCTAATGAAAGGCACGAAGGAAAAATGGTTCTTACCCGAATGTGAAATTTGGGTAAAAGCCACATTCGCCCAAACTGGAACGGCCGAAGGTGAACAAAAATCCCACAGTCGTCCCAAATTAAGGGCGAATGTAAAATGGGAATTTTGAAAAAATTTTGCCAAATTACAAATTCGAATCCCGTTCAACATTTTTCAATCCGTTAAGTATCCAAAACACAAATTTTCACATTTAGAATGATACAAAGCCCAGATGGTGTTATCAAATCTCAGAAATTGACTATCTAGCATCCCCGGTTATCAAAAATAAAGCAGAAATGCAAAAATTTTGGATTTTTCTGAAATTTTATCAAAACACACCTAAAATCTTTTTGGATTTTGTATCTCTATGACATTAAAAGTAAATTGCAACAAAATAAAATGCATCAAAGTAAAATTAAAACAGTAAACATTTTGTGAAATCCGGTCAGAGGATCATATCAGTTTTCTGAGAAATCTGATCACAGCGTTGATCTTTTTGTTTAATATTATCATTAGAAACAGTATGTGATACGGCAATTGCTGATATTGTGGTCCACGTAAGCTCTCATGCAGACAATTACGCAATGCTTTAAAATGATACAAGTTAGGTGTATTAGACTAACACGATGTGGTGCCCACACACACGACATACTCCCGTATCAAGTAATTGCACAAAGCTTCGTCGTAACGCGTGATTATGCCAGAGTTATCCGTAAAAGTTACAAAGTATATAGCACAGAGGTGTACAGGTCAGCAAATGAATGCAGCAGAGTAACATGTGCGTATACACTAGGTTGAGGCTGATATTAATCACTGATTTGCATCAGATGATCAATACGATGTAATAATGATCTATGATCAATTAAAACATAAAGTTCCTCAATTCGGTAACTTCCGGTTTTGGCAATTAAGCTCTTTTAGCAAATATTCTGATAAAACTAGGTCCGTAAATCAATACGACAAAAGTTTTAGCAGAATATCCCGGATAACCATAACATAACGACCCGAAACCTCAGATTTTGGCAATCCTATCAAACGAAATTACGGTACTAAGACCATATGCCCATGAGGTGTTCAGCCACGAACGCGTAGTTCGTTATGTTTGTACGCAATATTTAGTCTACGAAGCCTATCAGCATATCACACGTAATCAACACACGCCTCATAAACTATACAATTCTTTAGCCTGTGTCAGATTCCCACTGATGTACTATCATTTCCTCTGTTTTACCAGGAAATCATTTTTTGATTTTCTAATTTTTATGTCTTTTTGAATTTTATAATGTTTTTGGTTTTTCTGATAAAATGGCTCCCCCTAAAATAAAGAACATATTTTTGGATTTTCATTTTTCTGAAAAACAAAACAAAAACAAAAGGTAAAAGAAACAATTCACTCGAAAGCATCAACTTCTTTGAGGATTTTACAATCCCCTCGAAAGCATCAACTTCTTTGAGGATTATGAAAGTAAAGAGAAATTCCCAATTAGCAAAGAGAAATTCTCAATTAGCAAAATATAAAAACTAAAAACTAAAAAGCGATAAACCGAGGTGCCGATTAGTCTTGTTTTTCCTTTATATTGTTTACTTTTAAAAGATATTCAAAGCGTGAACGATCAAAAGCTTTAGTAAACAAATCTGCACGTTGGTAGTCAGTATGTATTTTGATCATATCAATCAATTCCTTAGCGTAACAATCACGGATAAAATGATATTTGATCCGGATGTGTTTCGCTTTAGAATGATTTTCCGAATTTTTAGTTAATGCAATTGCGGCTTCGTTGTCACAGTAAATAGGAGTTTTAAGAAACTGCAAACCGTAATCCACCATTTGTTGTTGAATCCAAAGTACTTGCGAACAGCAACTCGAGGCTGCAATGTACTCGGCTTCACAGGTAGATTGTGCTACGGAAGTCTGTTTCTTGCATTGCCAGGTGATTAACCTGCTCCCGAAAAACTGGCAACCAGCTGTAGTAGATTTGCTATCCTTGTCACAGCCGCCCCAATCTGCATCACTAAAAGATATGAAATCAAAATTATCATCATTAGGGTACCAAAGTCCTTTTGAGGGACAACCCTTCAGATATCTAAGGATACGCTTGACCGCCGTCAGATGACTTTGTTTCGGCTTCGATTGATAGCGGGCACAGAGACACGTTGCGTACATAATATCTGGTCGAGACGCCGTCAAATACATCAGAGATCCGATGATTGCTCTGTATGTAAAAGGATCCGTCAGCTCCCCTTTAGCGTCCACTCCAATCCCGTGATTTGGTTGAATCGGGGTATCCATTGGCTTTGAGTCCTCCATCTGGAACCGGCTCAAGATGTCGGAGACATATTTCGACTGGTGAATGAAGATCCCGTCGGGTCTTTGGTCCACCTGCAAGCCTAGGAAAAACTGCATCTCCCCCATTGCGCTCATTTCGAACTTTTCCTGCATGACAGATTCGAACTCCCTGCATAAAAGCTCGTTAGTTGAACCAAATATTATATCATCAACATATATCTGCACTAGAAGCAAGTCATCTCCCGTCTTTTTCGTAAAGAGGGTACAATCGACGAGGCCGCGCTTAAATCCTTTGTTGATGAGGTATGTACTCAGCTCCTCGTACCACTGTCTCGGAGCCTGGTGCAAGCCATAAAGAGCTTTGTTCAACACGTAGACCTTATCCCGGTGGATTGGGTCCTCAAAGCCTGGTGGCTGCCCGACATACACCTCTTCCTTGACTTTCCCGTACAGAAATGCGCTTTTCACGTCCATCTGGTAAACTTTGAATTTCTTATAAGAAGCAAACGCGAGGAACATCCGAATAGCTTCGATTCGTGCTACCGGTGCATAGATTTCATTATAATCAATCCCTTCGATTTGATGGAAACCCTGCACGACCAATCTGGCTTTGTTCCGAACAATAACCCCACGATCATCCTTCTTACACTTAAACACCCATTTGGTGCCAATCTTCTTTCTATCCGGCGGCAAATCCGTGATCGTCCAAACTCCCAATTTCTGGAATTGTAATAACTCCTCCTGCATAGCTTCCACCCAGGCATCATCCTTCAAAGCGTCCTTGTATGTCCTTGGCTCTACCTGCGACACATAACACGCAAACGACCAATCATTTTGACTACCAGATTGTTGAATTTTGGCATATAAAGCTAAAGCACCAAAACTCTCTGGCGTATTAACACTTTTAAGCTGCCCTCTGGTCATAACACTACTTCCAGGATCACCGATAACTTGCTCCAGCGGGTGAATACGATGAATCCGAGATTCCGGATAATCGGGTACTTGCACTCCCGTCTGAACAGTCAAGTTCTCTACAGCATCCAGATCATGACCCGTATTTGATGATGAAGCCACATCAGTAGTTGGAGTTGGGTTCACTGGCGGTGCCTCCTGTTCTTCAGCTTGATCAAGAATAGCTTCTTCAAATTGTTCATCTTCAGATTCTGAAGTGTCTAATGAAGTTGAAGCCTCTTGAAAAATCTCTTCTTCTTGTATAGGAGCATTGGTATCATTAGAAGCTGGTAGGGGGTTCACGGTGATCGGACGCACCAACGGTGAAGTTGTTGCATTTTCACACTCGTAAAGTAATCGAATAACAGCTTCTTCAACCAAGCTATCTAGATTGAATGATTCAAAGAAATCTTTGTAATCAAACATCCAATCAGGACCCGTGCCTTGAATATTTTGAGTATATCGTTGAACTTCCACGTTAGCCCAGTCTTCCACACGACGAGTTCGCTTGTTGTATACCCGTTTGAGTGGGGTTGCATATCCAACAAAGTAACCCTCCTCGGCTTTAGGACTAAACTTTTCGCTTGGATTCAACATGGTGCAAGGCGCCCCAAAAGGTTCTAGATACTCTAAATTCGGCTTCCTTCGGTGTAACAGCTCATAAGATGTTTTTCCAAACTTCTTCACTGTTAGAACCCGATTTAGTGTGTAATTTGCTGCATAAATCGCCTCGTTCCAGAACATTACTGGAAGATTTGAATCAGCGAGCATTGTTCTAGCCGCTTCAATTAGAGTCCTATTCTTTCGTTCAGCAACACCGTTCTGTTGAGGGGTGTACGGAGCTGAATATTCATGATGTATCCCTTTGTTTTCACAAAGTTCATCCATCTTGGCATTTTTGAACTCCGTCCCATTGTCACTCCGAATTCTCTTTATCTTCACATTGTAGAGATTCTCCAATCGAGTGAACAGAACTTTTAGATTCATAAAAGTGTCACTTTTACTCTGCAAACACATCACCCATGAAAATCTTGAGTAATCGTCAGTGACGACTAAACAATAAAGCTCTCCAAGATGACTATGGCGCTTGACCGGTCCGAAAAGATCCATGTGCAATCGCTCTAGTGGCATCTCAACAGAGTTAACCTTTTTCACTTTGTGGGACTGTTTGTGTTGCTTCCCCTTTTTACAACTCACACACTTGTCATTCAAATGGAAATGTTTCACATTTACTCCCTCGACAAGTCCATTTCTCACAAGTTGATTCATTTTCTTCAGATGAATGTGCCCCATTCTTCGGTGCCACATTATCGATTCTTTCTCAGTCGCCTTGGACAAAAAGCATGTTATTTGTCCCTGTGATGTCATCGCCTTGGACATATCAAGAATGTATAGATTGTTGACGCGAGGTGCTTTCAACATTATCCACTCCTTAGGAATTGTAAAGCCCGGTTTCAAGATATAGCAGGATTTGTCATCAAAATGCACAGTAAATTTCTTGTCACAAATTTGACTGACACTCAACAGATTGTAGTCTATCTGCTTCACATACGAAATTCGCTCAAAACTCACTATCCCATTGCTCACACTCCCTTCCATTGTGATATATCCGCCTTTGTTTCCCGCAAACGCTACATACCCTCCATTGATGTTCTTCACGTCGAACAGCAACGCAAGATCCCCTGTCATGTGGCCTGAAGCTCCACTATCAACAATCCAAAGACTGCTAATAGGGCCAGCTGAAGCTCCCTGCACACAAAATGTAAATCAGTTAGTTCTTTCGGGGGACCCAAGCCTGAGTCTTGGGTCTTTCAACATCAGGTTTCACAGTAACATTCTTACAAGCATTTTCAACAACTTTTTGATCAATCTTTTTCTGATTGCTCAAAGCAGTTTCCTTTCTCTCATTAACCTTTGAAGATGAGGCTCCTGGAGTACCATTGGATGACCAAGATTGTTCAGTCCTTTTCAGGATACGAATCTGAGACTTTGGATTCTCAGTCGGTTTCTGAACATTGTTAGCAAAAGTAACTTTCTTGGTAACCTTATCTGATTTAACAGACTTAGGTCCAACATTTGATTTGACAATAGGTTTTGGTGAAACCTTTTGCCTATCACCTGTTGAGTTCACCACAGGCTTCCTCCACGAGTTTTCCATTGCAATCCGATTCCTTCTATCATAGTGCATTGGACGAGTGTTCCTCATTTGAAAATTGTTTTGATAATAAAACGGTTGTTGTTGTTGAGGAACAACTCTCCTATGAGGTGGCACATAATGATCAATCGGTTTTCTCATGGAATTCCTCACTTCTACCTCGTGCCTCTTGTGCCTAACATATGGACACTGAGCAAGCAAATGCCCGCGTTCCCCACACTTAAAGCACGCACGGTATTCTTCAAAAACATTTGGAGCATTTGGTTGAGCAAATGATCTAACAGGGTATTGATCATTATACTGTTGCTTTCTTAAACTCTCAGGGAGTGGCCCTTTTGAGTAAGTCGGCTCATTAAAACCATTAGCTCTGTTTTTGGGTTTAACAAACTCTGTGACATGGACCTTTGGTTCTTGAGGAACATCCAAATACAACTTTTTCAACAAAGCTGGTGGAATTTCATTTGTTCTCTCATGTTTTGGGAACCAAATTGTACTTTCTTGCCAAATCTTTTCTATTTTAGCATAATTGGCATTTTTTATCGGAAAGTCCTCGTCAGAGATGATCTTATCGGATCCTTCCATCCGATAGAACACTTTGACAGGTTTGTCACATTGTTCGTTTTTCTCATTCTTTTCAAGATCTTTCTTAACCTCATTAAGATCTTTCTTCACAACATTCTTCTCAGACTTATTCACATGATGAATATTTCTCATTGGAACAATTTGAGATGATGAAATTGGTTCATTTGTAATGATGTGATTTTCTTTTGGAATTTCACATGCATTAACAGTTTGGTTACAACCATTTTCATCACTCTCTGAATCTGAGTCAACACTTTCAGCAGTAACACCCTCATCATTGATTCCCAAAATCGGTCTAACATCGGAATTTGGATCACCAACACTTGAAGTGTTAGATTCATTTTCCGATGCTGAGTCAGATTTTACCGAACTCTCCGGTGTCACTTGGTGACAATTATGGTTTTCAAAGAGAACCGGAGATGGTACAGCCCGATAATTGGTTGTTTTGTCATCAATGATGTGGTCTACCACATAAGCAACATTCTTGTAACTTTCCAACTTTTTGTTTACTTTTTCAGCAAAGCATTTGATGGCGGCCATTTCCAACTTGGTGTTTTCAATTTCATTGATGTAGTTGTTAATTGCCAATTGTTTTAAAGACAAAGTGTTTTTCAAGTCAGAAATGTCCTTTTTGTAGCCATCTAATACTTTGTTAAAAGCATTCAACTCTTTGCGAGTAGATTGATTGTTCATGATAGCACTATCACGTTGAACACGGAGTTGTTTAACCTCCTCAGTCAATCTATCACAAGTACCACAATATTTTTCACTAGTATTATCAGTACTACATGCAGAACTTACAGGTTTTGGCGGGTCAGTCATGGCCATCAATGCGAAATGAGCTTCCTTTCCTGCAAAGAATCTGGAATAATCAATCTTTGTGAAAGCATCATCTGCAATGCACGACTTCCTTGTCATAAGAAAATCTGCCTCTGCAAGTAACTGATCAATATCTTCATCAAGAGAATTAACACTAGCTTCCGTATCCGAGTCACTGTCTGAATCAGAATAAACCGATTCACACTCCTCAGGAATGTCAGAAACAGTATCAATCACCACTCCTGAATTAGTCTCTTCATTTTCAACCTCAACATTAACCTCAGAATTATCCTTAACAGGTTCATAATCACCATCCATCTCAGCCTCAGAATCATTACTATCAACCTCAGTTTCAACCTTCTCCACCATCGTCTCAGAATCTTCAAGATCAACCTGATAGGCAACACACGCCACATTTCCCCCAGTGGTGATTTCCTCAACACCTATCTGAATGCTCGACCAGTCAAACCTCTCATCTTGTTGAGTAACCAAAGCTTGATTGGTATTCTGTTGTTCAGCTGGTGTAGTGATTGGTATGACTGTTCGGTTAGTATTGTTTGGTGTTTGGTTTTGTGTCTGGTTTGGTGTGGTTGGTTGTCTATTTTGGTTGTTGTTAAAGTTGGTTTGACGATTTTGGTAGTTGTTGTTGTTGTTTTGAGAAGAAACTTGGTTTTGGTTTTGTTGTTGACGGTTCTGATAGGTAGCATTAAATGGATTCCTGTTGCCTTGTTTCGGTGGCTGAGTGCATTCACGTTTAAAGTGACCTTTACCTCCACAGTTAAAACAAGTCACTTTCTCCTTATTGAACCCGTAGGTTGTGTTAGGAGAAGTTCCCAAGTCTGTTCTACCTGTTTTCTCAATAAACTCTGTTGCTCTTCGCATTATGCTCGCAAATGCCCATTGGATATCAATGAGTTCCATCTCCTCCTTGTCAATTTGTGCATAGTCTTCATTGGTCAAGTTGTTATTACCAATTTGACTAGCAACTAATCCGTTATAGGAAGAAACCATTGCAGAGACTAATGCAATGTGTTGCTGAGCAACTTCAACTGTCACATTTCCAAGATTGGAAGTTTCTAAAACCACAGTTGGTTGGTTAGGTTGGTTCAATGGTTGTGGTTGAGTTTGACCAGCAGTGTAAAAAGCTGCTTGTTGTTTTGGGGAAAATGGTGGAATGTATGAATATTGATATGGAACTTGTGGTTGTGGTTGTGATAAAGATGAAGTTTGTTGATGGTAGTTAATGATGGGTGATTCTACAGCATTGGATATACAAGCAACATGTGGTGTAACTAGTCCTCCAGAACTTGTACTTGCTGGAACTAAAGATCCTCCAAAGTATAAGTTTGGATTCTGAGGAATCTGTGCTCTCCTAGCCTTCCTCTTTTCTTCCAATTCCTTGTTTTCCAGCTTCTCGATAAACTCTTGAAGAGACCAGTATTGAAAAGCATCCTTCTCCTTCAGAACATCCACATGCTGATCCCAGTTTGGTGGTAATGCTTCAGCAAACTTGTCCACCTGTTTTGCCATAGGAATCTGTACACCATAGCTAGACAATTCAGATATTAAATGATTATATCTAGGAGTTAGTTCTTTCAAAGTTTCATTTCCAATATAAGAAAAATTCTCAAACTCCTTAACAAGTTCTTCCATCCTCAAATTTCGAGTCTTTTCATTTCCATCATGCTTCCTTTTAAGCATATCCCACAAAGCCTTAGAAGTTGTGCACGTCCCAAACTGATGCAGAAGATCATTTGTAATAGCTTGCGTCAGTTGGGAGAACGCCTTCTTTTCCACAGCAAACTTCTTTTTCTCATCCTCCGCCATGCTCTCCAATGGCACTGGTTCACCTGTGTTCTCCAGAACTGGTGGTGTGTAACCTTTAGCAATCATGTTCCATGCTTCAGCACCTTCCACTCCCATGCCTTCCAAATGTATTTTGAACTTTTTCTGCCACTGATTGTATTCTTGAATCTCCATAAGCTTCGGTGGCCGAGTCCCGCTACCTGAAGACAAATCATTAATCAGTGTGGAAATAGCATTAGTAGTTTGAGTGTTTACCACCGCTGCTGCTACTCCCCAGTAGTCAGACTGTGGTACTGTAGGTGCACTCTGAGTCATGTAGTTAACCGGCTGCGAAGACTGTGTGTTAGTCTTCTGTGCTGCCACTGTCCATGGGTCCATCACCTGCTGTTGTGGTTGTGTAGTTCCTGGTGTAGGAGTAGTCTGATAGCGCCACATGGTCACGAACTTTGAGAAATTCAACACTTAGAAAAATTTTCCAAAACTATCCTAGGTTCGCCCAAAAGAATTTCAGGTTCGTCCCTTTTGTTGTTGGTTCGTCCGAAAATCTCTCACCCGAAGGTAAATTCTCAACAGAATGTGAAAAAGAAACAAACACCTTCTACTTTCGTCCGTTTCTACTTCTCCTTCGTACCCCCGATGTCCCGAGAGTGAAAAGACTGACCCGAATGTAGAAAATTCAAGTGAAACAATCTACGTTCGCCCTAAAAACTCTAGATTCGCCCACAAAACCACTCACCTTCGACCTAATACACACACATTCGTCCACAATCTCCAGGTTCGCCCATATTCAACTTTTTGAAAAACGGTTACACTTTGAAAAACGGTTATTTTGATCACTGATTTTCAAAAGTTTGTGGATTTGATTGATCTTGATCAGGTTATGCTTCGGAGATGATTTGGAACAGCTTTAATACTTGGAATTTTGAATTTTAACCACAAAAACACCTCTAATTCTTTCAAAAACACACAAAAACCATTTTTAGTTGAAAACAGATGTGAATTGATGAAAATTATGTCCAAATCAGCTCTGAGTTTATCAATTTGTTGTTGTATGATCCTCTACGCTCTGATACCACTTTGTAGAGGAAGAATTTGACAAACAAAACAGGATTATATGATCATACAAGTTACTAAACCAGGTGCGGAAACCCTAGCTTAGAACAAACTGATATAAACTCAATCAAAACACAATCAAGGTCATTTTAAAAGCTTTTCATAGATTAACTTTTCAATAAACTTGGTTACAGACTGATAACAGTTAATCTAGACCAATTCTAAACACTCTCAACACACTCAGGAACACACACTGAAAACACACACTCTCAATGACTCGTTTTTTGATTACAAAAACCCAAATTCTATATATAATGACTGCACATTCGCCCAAAGTTACTGGTCGAATGAAGCAATGTTCCACATTCGCCCAGATAGACTGGTCGAATGTGTCTTCTGTGTATTCCAGTTCCTGATTCGTCCACATGAAAGCTACCTTCGCCCATTCTGTATTTCACCTTCGCCCACTTTCAATTCCTTCGCCCCTTAACACATGTTAGTATCTAATCATTAGTCGCAAAACGTCATCTACAGGTCATGATAAGTTTAAAGTCTTTTGTGTTATCAAGTGTTGTTGCCGTTTGTATGGTTCTACGTGCATATGCCTATAACATGATGATTCGAGTAGACTTTCTTATACTATGTACTTAAACTCAAAACTAGTATGCTCACCAATGCTTTATGTGTTGACGGATATTTTATACATGTTGCAGGAAATGTTTAATGCAGGTTTATCAAGAAAACTAATTAGGAATGGACTAGAAACTCGCAGCTAGTTTAAATTTCTATGTTTTGATGTTGTACTTTCCTTTTCATGAAACAGTTTGTATTTTGTTATCTTTTAGACAATGATTATGCTATGAATGAAATTTTTATCCTTAAATTATATTGTCACGAATTCTAGTGTCATGAAGTCTTTGAGCAATCTATCCCAAGTCTCGCCCCGATGTATTCCGCCATCGGTTGGGGTGTGACAGTACTGCCGCAAACCAAACTGAGATTTTTTTTGGCAAAACGTGTTCTTAGGCCATAAAAACTAAGTCTGGAAGCGGCAGAATAGCTTAATTACTCCCCAAATTGACCCGTGAATCGATTTAAAAATCGCTCGTTTTCTGCTAAAAATAGAAAGTGGTGTGAAAATGGGTCCGTACTGCCGCAAACCAAACTGAGATTTTTTTTGGCAAAACGTGTTCTTAGGCCATAAAAACTAAGTCTGAAAGCGGCAGAATAGCGTAATTACTCCCCAAATTGACCCGTGAATCGATTTAAAAATCGCTCGTTTTCTGCTAAAAATAGAAAGTGGTGTGAAAATGGGTCCGTACTGCCGCAAACCAAACTGAGATTGTTTTTGGCAAAACGTGTTCTTAGGCCATAAAAACTGAGTCTGGAAGCGGCAGAATAGCGTAATTACTCCCCAAATTGACCCGTGAATGATTTAAAAATCGCTCGTTTTCTGCTAAAAAATAGAAAGTGGTGTCAAAATGGGTATGTACTGCCGCAAACCAAACTGAGATTTTTTTTGGCAAAACGTGTTCTTAGGCCATAAGAACTAAGTCTGGAAGCGGCAGAATAGCGTAATTACTCCCCAAATTGACCCGTGAATCGATTTAAAAATCGCTCGTTTCTGCTAAAAATAGAAAGTGGTGAGAAAATGGGTCCGTACTGCGGCAAACCAAACAGAGATTTTTTTTTGGCAAAACGTGTTCTTAGGCCATAAAAACTGAGTCTGGAAGCGGCAGAATAGCGTAATTACTCCCCAAATTGACCCGTGAATCAATTTAAAAATCGCTCGTTTTCTGCTAAAAATAGAAAGTGGTGTGAAAATGGGTCCGTACTGCCGCAAACCAAACTGAGATTTTTTTTGGCAAAACGTGTTCTTAGGCCATAAAAACTAAGTCTGGAAGCGGCATAATAGCGTAATTACTCCCCAAATTGACCCGTGAATCGATTTAAAAATCGCTCGTTTCTGCTAAAAATAGAAAGTGGTGTGAAAATGGGTCCGTACTGCGGCAAACCAAACTGAGATTTTTTTTGGCAAAACGTGTTCTTAGGCCATAAAAACTGAGTCTGGAAGCGGCAGAATAGCGTAATTACTCCCCAAATTGACCCGTGAATGATTTAAAAATCGCTCGTTTTCTGCTAAAAAATAGAAAGTGATGTCAAAATGGGTATGTACTGCCGCAAACCAAACTGAGATTTTTTTTGGCAAAACGTGTTCTTAGGCCATAAAAACTAAGTCTGGAAGCGGCAGAATAGCGTAATTACTCTCCAAATTGACCCGTGAATCGATTTAAAAATCGCTCGTTTCTGCTAAAAATAGAAAGTGGTGTGAAAATGGGTCCGTACTGCGGCAAACCAAACTGAGATTTTTTTTTGGCAAAACATGTTCTTAGGCCATAAAAACTGAGTCTGGATGCGGCAGAATAGCGTAATTACTCCCCAAATTGACCCGTGAATCAATTTAAAAATCGCTCGTTTTCTGCTAAAAATAGAAAGTGGTGTGAAAATGGGTCCGTACTGCCGCAAACCAAACTGAGATTTTTTTTGGCAAAACGTGTTCTTAGGCCATAAAAACTAAGTCTGGAAGCGGCAGAATAGCTTAATTACTCCCCAAATTGACCCGTGAATCGATTTAAAAATCGCTCGTTTTCTGCTAAAAATAGAAAGTGGTGTGAAAATGGGTCCGTACTGCGGCAAGCCAAACTGAGATTTTTTTTGGCAAAACGTGTTCCTAGGCCATAAAAACTGAGTCTGGAAGCGGCAGAATAGCGTAATTACTCCCCAAATTGACCCGTGAATCAATTTAAAAATCGCTCGTTTTCTGCTAAAAATAGAAAGTGGTGTGAAAATGGGTCCGTACTGCCGCAAACCAAACTGAGATTTTTTTTGGCAAAACGTGTTCTTAGGCCATAAAAACTAAGTCTGGAAGCGGCAGAATAGCGTAATTACTCCCCAAATTGACCCGTGAATCGATTTAAAAATCGCTCGTTTTCTGCTAAAAATAGAAAGTGGTGTGAAAATGGGTCCGTACTGCCGCAAACCAAACTGAGATTTTTTTTGGCAAAACGTGTTCTTAGGCCATAAAAACTAAGCCTGGAAGCGGCAGAATAGCGTAATTACTCCCCAAATTGACCCGTGAATCGATTTAAAAATCGCTCGTTTCTGCTAAAAATAGAAAGTGGTGTGAAAATGGGTCCGTACTGCGGCAAGCCAAAGTGAGATTTTTTTTGGCAAAACGTGTTCCTAGGCCATAAAAACTGAGTCTGGAAGCGGCATAATAGCGTAATTACTCCCCAAATTGACCCGTGAATCGATTTAAAAATCGCTCGTTTTCTGCTAAAAATAGAAAGTGGTGTGAAAATGGGTCTGTACAGCCGCAAACCAAACTGAGATTTTTTTTGGCAAAACATGTTCTTAGGCCATAAAAACTAAGTCTGGAAGCGGCATAATAGCGTAATTACTCCCCAAATTGACCCGTGAATCGATTTAAAAATCACTCGTTTTCTGCTAAAAATAGAAAGTGGTGTGAAAATGGGTCCGTACTGCGGCAAACCAAACTGAGATTTTTTTTTGGCAAAACATGTTCTTAGGCCATAAAAACTAAGTCTGGAAGCGGCATAATAGCGTAATTACTCCCCAAATTGACCCGTGAATCGATTTAAAAATCGCTCGTTTCTGCTAAAAATAGAAAGTGGTGTGAAAATGGGTCCGTACTGCGGCAAGCCAAAGTGAGATTTTTTTTGGCAAAACGTGTTCCTAGGCCATAAAAACTGAGTCTGGAAGCGGCATAATAGCGTAATTACTCCCCAAATTGACCCGTGAATCGATTTAAAAATCGCTCGTTTTCTGCTAAAAATAGAAAGTGGTGTGAAAATGGGTCCGTACAGCCGCAAACCAAACTGAGATTTTTTTTGGCAAAACATGTTCTTAGGCCATAAAAACTAAGTCTGGAAGCGGCAGAATAGCGTCATTACTCCCCAAATTGACCCGTGAATCAATTTAAAAATCGCTCGTTTTCTGCTAAAAATAGAAAGTGGTGTGAAAATGGGTCCGTACTGCCGCAAACCAAACTGAGATTTTTTTTGGCAAAACGTGTTCTTAGGCCATAAAAACTAAGTCTGGAAGCGGCAGAATAGCGTAATTACTCCCCAAATTGACCCGTGAATCGATTTAAAAATCGCTCGTTTTCTGCTAAAAATAGAAAGTGGTGTGAAAATGGGTCCGTACTGCCGCAAACCAAACTGAGATTTTTTTTGGCAAAACGTGTTCTTAGGCCATAAAAACTAAGCCTGGAAGCGGCAGAATAGCGTAATTACTCCCCAAATTGACCCGTGAATCGATTTAAAAATCGCTCGTTTTCTGCTAAAAATAGAAAGTGGTGTGAAAATGGGTCCGTACTTTGGCAAGCCAAACTGAGATTTTTTTTGGCAAAACGTGTTCCTAGGCCATAAAAACTGAGTCTGGAAGCGGCAGACTCAGTTTTTACTCCCCAAATTGACCCGTGATTCAATTTAAAAATCGCTCGTTTTCTGCTAAAAATAGAAAGTGGTGTGAAAATGGGTCCGTACTGCCGCAAACCAAACTGAGATTTTTTTGGCAAAACGTGTTCTTAGGCCATAAAAACTAAGTCTGGAAGCGGCAGAATAGCGTAATTACTCCCCAAATTGACCCGTGAATCGATTTAAAAATCGCTCGTTTTCTGCTAAAAATAGAAAGTGGTGTGAAAATGGGTCCGTACTGCCGCAAACCAAACTGAGATTTTTTTTGGCAAAACGTGTTCTTAGGCCATAAAAACTAAGCCTGGAAGCGGCAGAATAGCGTAATTACTCCCCAAATTGACCCGTGAATCGATTTAAAAATCGCTCGTTTTCTGCTAAAAATAGAAAGTGGTGTGAAAATGGGTCCGTACTTTGGCAAGCCAAACTGAGATTTTTTTTGGCAAAACGTGTTCCTAGGCCATAAAAACTGATTCTGGAAGCGGCAGAATAGCGTAATTACTCCCCAAATTGACCCGTGAATCGATTTAAAAATCGCTCGTTTTCTGCTAAACATAGAAAGTGGTGTGAAAATGGGTCCGTACTGCCGCAAACCAAACTGAGATTTTTTTTGGCAAAACGTGTTCTTAGGCCATAAAAACTAAGTCTGGAAGCGGCAGAATAGCGTAATTACTCCCCAAATTGACCCGTGAATCGATTTAAAAATCGCTCGTTTTCTGCTAAAAATAGAAAGTGGTGTGAAAATGGGTCCATACTGCCGCAAACCAAACTGAGATTTTTTTGGCAAAACGTGTTCTTAGGCCAGAAAAACTAAGTCTGGAAGCGGCAGAATAGCGTAATTACTCCCAAAATTGACCCGTGAATCGATTTAAAAATCGCTCGTTTCTGCTAAAAATAGAAAGTGGTGTGAAAATGGGTCCGTACTGCGGCAAACCAAACTGAGATTTTTTTTTTGGCAAAACGTGTTCCTAGGCAATAAAAACTGAGTCTGGAAGCGGCAGAATAGCGTAATTACTCCCCAAATTGACCCGTGAATCGATTTAAAAATCGCTCGTTTTCTGCTAAAAATAGAAAGTGGTGTGAAAATGGGTCCGTACTGCCGCAAACCAAACTGAGATTTTTTTTGGCAAAACGTGTTCTTAGGCCATAAAAACTAATTCTGGAAGCGGAAGAATATCGTAATTACTCCCCAAATTGACCCGTGAATCGATTTAAAAATCACTCGTTTTCTGCTAAAAATAGAAAGTGGAGTGAAAATGGGTCCGTACTGCCGCAAACCAAACTGAGATTTTTTTTGGCAAAACATGTTCTTAGGCCATAAAAACTAAGTCTGGAAGCGGCATAATAGTGTAATTACTCCCCAAATTGACCCGTGAGTCAATTTAAAAATCGCTCGTTTTCTGCTAAAAATAGAAAGTGGTGTGAAAATGGGTCCGTACTGCCGCAAACCAAACTGAGATTTTTTTGGCAAAACGTGTTCTTAGGCCATAAAAACTAAGTCTGGAAGCGGCAGAATAGCGTAATTACTCCCCAAATTGACCCGTGAATCGATTTAACAATCGCTCGTTTCTGCTAAAAATAGAAAGTGGTGTGAAAATGGGTCCGTACTGCGGCAAACCAAACTGAGATTTTTTTTTGGCAAAACGTGTTCTTAGGCCATAAAAACTGAGTCTGGAAGCGGCAGAATAGCGTAATTACTCCCCAAATTGACCCGTGAATCAATTTAAAAATCGCTCGTTTTCTGCTAAAAATAGAAAGTGGTGTGAAAATGGGTCCGTACTGCCGCAAACAAAACTGAGATTTTTTTTGGCAAAACGTGTTCTTAGACCATAAAAACTAAGTCTGGAAGCGGCAGAATAGCGTAATTTCTCCCCAAATTGACCCGTGAATCGATTTAAAAATCGCTCGTTTCTGCTAAAAATAGAAAGTGGTGTGAAAATGGGTCCGTACTGCGGCAAACCAAACTGAGATTTTTTTTTTGCAAAACGTGTTCTTAGGCCATAAAAACTGAGTCTGGAAGCGGCAGAATAGCGTAATTACTCCCCAAATTGACCCGTGAATCAATTTAAAAATCGCTCGTTTTCTGCTAAAAATAGAAAGTGGTGTGAAAATGGGTCCGTACTGCCGCAAACCAAACTGAGATTTTTTTTGGCAAAACGTGTTCTTAGGCCATAAAAACTAATTCTGGAAGCGGCAGAATATCGTAATTACTCCCCAAATTGACCCGTGAATCGATTTAAAAATCGCTCGTTTTCTGCTAAAAATAGAAAGTGGTGTGAAAATGGGTCCGTACTGCGGCAAGCCAAAGTGAGATTTTTTTTGGCAAAACGTGTTCCTAGGCCATAAAAACTGAGTTTGGAAGCGGCATAATAGCGTAATTACTCCCCAAATTGACCCGTGAATCGATTTAAAAATCGCTCGTTTTCTGCTAAAAATAGAAAGTGGTGTGAAAATGGGTCCGTACAGCCGCAAACCAAACTGAGATTTTTTTTGGCAAAACATGTTCTTAGGCCATAAAAACTAAGTCTGGAAGCGGCATAATAGCGTAATTACTCCCCAAATTGACCCGTGAATCGATTTAAAAATCACTCGTTTTCTGCTAAAAATAGAAAGTGGTGTGAAAATGGGTCCGTACTGCGGCAAACCAAACTGAGATTTTTTTTTTGGCAAAACATGTTCTTAGGCCATAAAAACTAAGTCTGGAAGCGGCATAATAGCGTAATTACTCCCCAAATTGACCCGTGAATCGATTTAAAAATCGCTCGTTTCTGCTAAAAATAGAAAGTGGTGTGAAAATGGGTCCGTACTGCGGCAAGCCAAAGTGAGATTTTTTTTGGCAAAACGTGTTCCTAGGCCATAAAAACTGAGTCTGGAAGCGGCATAATAGCGTAATTACTCCCCAAATTGACCCGTGAATCGATTTAAAAATCGCTCGTTTTCTGCTAAAAATAGAAAGTGGTGTGAAAATGGGTCCGTACAGCCGCAAACCAAACTGAGATTTTTTTTGGCAAAACATGTTCTTAGGCCATAAAAACTAAGTCTGGAAGCGGCAGAATAGCGTAATTACTCCCCAAATTGACCCGTGAATCGATTTAAAAATCGCTCGTTTTCTGCTAAAAATAGAAAGTGGTGTGAAAATGGGTCCGTACTGCGGCAAGCCAAACTGAGATTTTTTTTGGCAAAACGTGTTCCTAGGCCATAAAAACTGAGTCTGGAAGCGGCAGACTTAGTTTTTACTCCCCAAATTGACCCGTGATTCAATTTAAAAATCGCTCGTTTTCTGCTAAAAATAGAAAGTGGTGTGAAAATGGGTCCGTACTGCCGCAAACCAAACTGAGATTTTTTTTGGCAAAACGTGTTCTTAGGCCATAAAAACTAAGTCTGGAAGCGGCATAATAGCGTAATTACTCCCCAAATTGACCCGTGAATCGATTTAAAAATCGCTCGTTTTCTGCTAAAAATAGAAAGTGGTGTGAAAATGGGTCCGTACTGCCGCAAACCAAACTGAGATTTTTTTTGGCAAAACGTGTTCTTAGGCCATAAAAACTAAGTCTGGAAGCGGCAGAATAGCGTAATTACTCCCCAAATTGACCCGTGAATCGATTTAAAAATCGCTCGTTTTCTGCTAAAAATAGAAAGTGGTGTGAAAATGGGTCCGTACTTCGGCAAGCCAAACTGAGATTTTTTTATTGGCAAAACGTGTTCCTAGGCCATAAAAACTGAGTCTGGAAGCGGCAGAATAGCGTAATTACTCCCCAAATTGACCCGTGAATCGATTTAAAAATCGCTCGTTTTCTGCTAAAAATAGAAAGTGGTGTGAAAATGGGTCCGTACTGCCGCAAACCAAACTGAGATTTTTTTTGGCAAAACGTGTTCTTAGGCCATAAAAACTAATTCTGGAAGCGGCAGAATATCGTAATTACTCCCCAAATTGACCCGTGAATCGATTTAAAAATCGCTCGTTTCTGCTAAAAATAGAAAGTGGTGTGAAAATGGGTCCGTACTGCGGCAAGCCAAAGTGAGATTTTTTTTGGCAAAACGTGTTCCTAGGCCATAAAAACTGAGTCTGGAAGCGGCATAATAGCGTAATTACTCCCCAAATTGACCCGTGAATCGATTTAAAAATCGCTCGTTTTCTGCTAAAAATAGAAAGTGGTGTGAAAATGGGTCTGTACAGCCGCAAACCAAACTGAGATTTTTTTTGGCAAAACATGTTCTTAGGCCATAAAAACTAAGTCTGGAAGCGGCATAATAGCGTAATTACTCCCCAAATTGACCCGTGAATCGATTTAAAAATCACTCGTTTTCTGCTAAAAATAGAAAGTGGTGTGAAAATGGGTCCGTACTGCGGCAAACCAAACTGAGATTTTTTTTTTGGCAAAACATGTTCTTAGGCCATAAAAACTAAGTCTGGAAGCGGCATAATAGCGTAATTACTCCCCAAATTGACCCGTGAATCGATTTAAAAATCGCTCGTTTCTGCTAAAAATAGAAAGTGGTGTGAAAATGGGTCCGTACTGCGGCAAGCCAAAGTGAGATTTTTTTTGGCAAAACGTGTTCCTAGGCCATAAAAACTGAGTCTGGAAGCGGCATAATAGCGTAATTACTCCCCAAATTGACCCGTGAATCGATTTAAAAATCGCTCGTTTTCTGCTAAAAATAGAAAGTGGTGTGAAAATGGGTCCGTACAGCCGCAAACCAAACTGAGATTTTTTTTGGCAAAACATGTTCTTAGGCCATAAAAACTAAGTCTGGAAGCGGCAGAATAGCGTCATTACTCCCCAAATTGACCCGTGAATCGATTTAAAAATCGCTCGTTTTCTGCTAAAAATAGAAAGTGGTGTGAAAATGGGTCCGTACTGCGGCAAGCCAAACTGAGATTTTTTTTGGCAAAACGTGTTCCTAGGCCATAAAAACTGAGTCTGGAAGCGGCAGACTTAGTTTTTACTCCCCAAATTGACCCGTGATTCAATTTAAAAATCGCTCGTTTTCTGCTAAAAATAGAAAGTGGTGTGAAAATGGGTCCGTACTGCCGCAAACCAAACTGAGATTTTTTTTGGCAAAACGTGTTCTTAGGCCATAAAAACTAAGTCTGGAAGCGGCATAATAGCGTAATTACTCCCCAAATTGACCCGTGAATCGATTTAAAAATCGCTCGTTTTCTGCTAAAAATAGAAAGTGGTGTGAAAATGGGTCCGTACTGCCGCAAACCAAACTGAGATTTTTTTTGGCAAAACGTGTTCTTAGGCCATAAAAACTAAGTCTGGAAGCGGCAGAATAGCGTAATTACTCCCCAAATTGACCCGTGAATCGATTTAAAAATCGCTCGTTTTCTGCTAAAAATAGAAAGTGGTGTGAAAATGGGTCCGTACTGCGGCAAGCCAAACTGAGATTTTTTTATTGGCAAAACGTGTTCCTAGGCCATAAAAACTGAGTCTGGAAGCGGCAGAATAGCGTAATTACTCCCCAAATTGACCCGTGAATCGATTTAAAAATCGCTCGTTTTCTGCTAAAAATAGAAAGTGGTGTGAAAATGGGTCCGTACTGCCGCAAACCAAACTGAGATTTTTTTTGGCAAAACGTGTTCTTAGGCCATAAAAACTAATTCTGGAAGCGGCAGAATATCGTAATTACTCCCCAAATTGACCCGTGAATCGATTTAAAAATCACTCGTTTTCTGCTAAAAATAGAAAGTGGTGTGAAAATGGGTCCGTACTGCCGCAAACCAAACTGAGATTTTTTTGGCAAAACATGTTCTTAGGCCATAAAAACTAAGTCTGGAAGCGGCATAATAGCGTAATTACTCCCCAAATTGACCCGTGAGTCAATTTAAAAATCGCTCGTTTTCTGCTAAAAATAGAAAGTGGTGTGAAAATGGGTCCGTACTGCCGCAAACCAAACTGAGATTTTTTTGGCAAAACGTGTTCTTAGGCCATAAAAACTAAGTCTGGAAGCGGCAGAATAGCGTAATTACTCCCCAAATTGACCCGTGAATCGATTTAAAAATCGCTCGTTTCTGCTAAAAATAGAAAGTGGTGTGAAAATGGGTCCGTACTGCGGCAAACCAAACTTAGATTTTTTTTTGGCAAAACGTGTTCTTAGGCCATAAAAACTGAGTCTGGAAGCGGCAGAATAGCGTAATTACTCCCCAAATTGACCCGTGAATCAATTTAAAAATCGCTCGTTTTCTGCTAAAAATAGAAAGTGGTGTGAAAATGGGTCCGTACTGCCGCAAACAAAACTGAGATTTTTTTTTGGCAAAACGTGTTCTTAGACCATAAAAACTGAGTCTGGAAGCGGCAGAATAGCGTAATTACTCCCCAAATTGACCCGTGAATCAATTTAAAAATCGCTCGTTTTCTGCTAAAAATAGAAAGTGGTGTGAAAATGGGTCCGTACTGCCGCAAACCAAACTGAGATTTTTTTTGGCAAAACGTGTTCTTAGGCCATAAAAACTGAGTCTGGAAGCGGCAGAATAGCGTAATTACTCCCCAAATTGACCCGTGAATCGATTTAAAAATCGCTCGTTTCTGCTAAAAATAGAAAGTGGTGTGAAAATGGGTCCGTACAGCGGCAAACCAAACTGAGATTTTCTTTGGCAAAACGTGTTCTTAGGCCATAAAAACTGAGTCTGGAAGCGGCAGAATAGCGTAATTACTCCCCAAATTGACCCGTGAATCGATTTAAAAATCGCTCGTTTTCTGCTAAAAATAGAAAGTGGTGTGAAAATGGGTCCGTACTGCGGCAAGCGAAACTGAGATTTTTTTTGGCAAAACGTGTTCCTAGGCCATAAAAACTGAGTCTGGAAGCGGCAGAATAGCGTAATTACTCCCCAAATTGACCCGTGAATCGATTTAAAAATCGCTCGTTTTCTGCTAAAAATAGAAAGTGGTGTGAAAATGGGTCTGTACTGCCGCAAACCAAACTGAGATTTTTTTTGGCAAAACGTGTTCCTAGGCCATAAAATCTGAGTCTGGAAGCGGCAGAATAGCGTAATTACTCCCCAAATTGACCCGTGAATCGATTTAAAAATCGCTCGTTTTCTGCTAAAAATAGAAAGTGGTGTGAAAATAGGTCCGTACTGCCGCAAACCAAACTGAGATTTTTTTTGGCAAAACATGTTCTTAGGCCATAAAAACTAAGTCTGGAAGCGGCAGAATAGCGTAATTACTCCACAAATTGACCCGTGAATCGATTTAAAAATCGCTCGTTTCTGCTAAAAATAGAAAGTGGTGTGAAAATGGGTCCGTACTGCGGCAAACCATACTGAGATTTTTTTTTGGCAAAACATGTTCCTAGGCCATAAAATCTGAGTCTGGAAGCGGCAGAATAGCGTAATTACTCCTCAAATTGACCCGTGAATCGATTTAAAAATCGCTCGTTTCTGCTAAAAATAGAAAGTGGTGTGAAAATAGGTCCGTACTGCCGCAAACCAAACTGAGATTTTTTTTGGCAAAACATGTTCTTAGGCCATAAAAACTAAGTCTGGAAGCGGCAGAATAGCGTAAGTACTCCCCAAATTGACCCGTGAATCGATTTAAAAATCGCTCGTTTCTGCTAAAAATAGAAAGTGGTGTGAAAATGGGTCCGTACTGCGGCAAACCAAACTGAGATTTTTTTTTTGGCAAAACGTGTTCTTAGGCCATAAAAACTGAGTCTGGAAGCGGAAGAATAGCGTAATTACTCCCCAAATTGACCCGTGAATCAATTTAAAAATCTTTCGTTTTCTGCTAAAAATAGAAAGTGGTGTGAAAATAGGTCCGTACTGCCGCAAACCAAACTGAGATTTTTTTTGGCAAAATGTGTTCTTAGGTCATAAAAACTAAGTCTGGAAGCGGCAGAATAGCGTAATTACTCCCCAAATTGACCCGTGAATCGATTTAAAATTCGCTCGATTTCTGCTAAAAATAGAAAGTGGTGTGAAAATGGGTCCGTACTGCGGCAAGCCAAACTGAGATTTTTTTTGGCAAAACGTGTTCCTAGGCCATAAAAACTGAGTCTGGAAGCGGCAGAATAGCGTAATTACTCCCCAAATTGACCCGTGAATCGATTTAAAAATCGCCCGTTTTCTGCTAAAAATAGAAAGTGGTGTGAAAATGGGTCCGTACTGCCGCAAACCAAACTGAGATTTTTTTTGGCAAAACATGTTCTTAGGCCATAAAAACTAAGTCTGGAAGCGGCATAATAGCGTTATTACTCCCCAAATTGACCCGTGAATCGATTTAAAAATCACTCGTTTTCTGCTAAAAATAGAAAGTGGTGTGAAAATGGCTCCGTACTGCGGCAAACCAAACTGAGATTTTTTTTTGGCAAAACATGTTCTTAGGCCATAAAAACTAAGTCTGGAAGCAGCATAATAGCGTAATTACTCCCCAAATTGACCCGTGAATCGATTTAAAAATCGCTCGTTTCTGCTAAAAATAGAAAGTGGTGTGAAAATGGGTCCGTACTGCGGCAAACCAAACTGAGATTTTTTTTGGCAAAACGTGTTCTTAGGCCATAAAAACTGAGTCTTGAAGCGGCAGAATAACGTAATTACTCCTCAAATTGACCCGTGAATCGATTTAAAAATCGCTCGTTTCTGCTAAAAATAGAAAGTGGTGTGAAAATGGGTCCGTACTGCGGCAAACCAAACTGAGATTTTTTTTGGCAAAACGTGTTCTTAGGCCATAAAAACTGAGTCTGGAAGCGGCAGAATAGCGTAATTACTCCCCAAATTGACCCGTGAATCAATTTAAAAATCGGTCGTTTTCTGCTAAAAATAGAAAGTGGTGTGAAAATGGGTCCGTACTGCCGCAAACCAAACTGAGATTTTTTTTGGCAAAACGTGTTCTTAGGCCATAAAAACTAAGTCTGGAAGCGGCAGAATAGCGTAACTACTCCCCAAATTGACCCGTGAATCGATTTAAAAATCGCTCGTTTTCTGCTAAAAATAGAAAGTGGTGTGAAAATGGGTCCGTACTGCGGCAAGCCAAACCGAGATTTTTTTTTGGCAAAACGTGTTCCTAGGCCATAAAAACTGAGTCTGGAAGCGGCAGAATAGCGTAATTACTCCCCAAATTGACCCGTGAATCGATTTAAAAATCTCTCGTTTTCTACTAAATATAGAAAGTGGTGTGAAAATGGGTCCGTACTGCCGCAAACCAAACTGAGATTTTTTTTGGCAAAACATGTTCTTAGGCCATAAAAACTAAGTCTGGAAGCGGCATAATAGCGTAATTACTCCCCAAATTGACCCGTGAATCGATTTAAAAATCACTCGTTTTCTGCTAAAAATAGAAAGTGGTGTGAAAATGGGTCCGTACTGCGGCAAACCAAACTGAGATTTTTTTTGGCAAAACATGTTCTTAGGCCATAAAAACTAAGTCTGGAAGCGGCATAATAGCGTAATTACTCCCCAAATTGACCCGTGAATCGATTTAAAAATCGCTCGTTTCTGCTAAAAATAGAAAGTGGTGTGAAAATGGGTCCGTACTGCGGCAAACCAAACTGAGATTTTTTTTTGGCAAAACGTGTTCTTAGGCCATAAAAACTGAGTCTGGAAGCGGCAGAATAGCATAATTACTCCCCAAATTGACCCGTGAATCAATTTAAAAATCGCTCGTTTTCTGCTAAAAATAGAAAGTGGTGTGAAAATGGGTCCGTACTGCCGCAAACCAAACTTATATTTTTTTGGCAAAACGTGTTTTTAGGCCATAAAAACTAAGTCTGAAAGCGGCAGAATAGCGTAATTACTCCCCAAATTGACCCGTGAATCGATTTAAAAATCGCTCGTTTTCTGCTAAAAATAGAAAGTGGTGTGAAAATGGGTCCGTACTGCGGCAAGCCAAACTGAGATTTTTTTTTGGCAAAACGTGTTCCTAGGCCATAAAAACTGAGTCTGGAAGCGGCAGAATAGCGTAATTACTCCCCAAATTAACCCGTGAATCAATTTAAAAATCGCTCGTTTTCTGCTAAAAATAGAAAGTGGTGTGAAAATAGGTCCGTACTCCCGCAAACCAAACTGAGATTTTTTATGGCAAAACGTGTTCTTAGGCCATAAAAACTAAGTCTGGAAGCGGCAGAATAGCGTAATTACTCCCCAAATTGACCCGTGAATCGATTTAAAAATCGCTCGTTTTCTGCTAAAAATAGAAAGTGTTGTGAAAATGGGTCCGTACTGCGGCAAGCCAAACTGAGATTTTTTTTGGCAAAACGTGTTCCTAAGCCATAAAAACTTAGTCTGGAAGCGGCAGAATAGCGTAATTACTACCCAAATTGACCCGTGAATCGATTTAAAAATCGCTCGTTTTCTGCTAAAAATAGAAAGTGGTGTGAAAATGGGTCCGTACTGCCGCAAACCAAACTGAGATTTTTTTTTGGCAAAACATGTTCTTAGGCCATAAAAACTAAGTCTGGAAGCGGCATAATAGCGTAATTACTCCCCAAATTGACCCGTGAATCGATTTAAAAATCGCTCGTTTTCTGCTAAAAATAGAAAGTGGTGTGAAAATGGGTCCGTACTGCGGCAAACCAAACTGAGATTTTTTTTTGGCAAAACATGTTCTTAGGCCATAAAAACTAAGTCTGGAAGCGGCAGAATAGCGTAATTACTCCCCAAATTGACCCGTGAATCGATTTAAAAATCGCTCGTTTTCTGCTAAAAATAGAAAGTGGTGTGAAAATGGGTCCGTACTGCGGCAAGCCAAACTGATATTTTTTGGGCAAAACGTGTTCCTAGGCCATAAAAACTGAGTCTGGAAGCGGCAGAATAGCGTAATTACTCCCCAAATTGACCCGTGAATCGATTTAAAAATCGCTCGTTTTCTGCTAAAAATAGAAAGTGGTGTGAAAATGGGTCCGTACTGCCGCAAACCAAACTGAGATTTTTTTGGCAAAACGTGTTCCTAGGCCTTAAAAACTGAGTCTGGAAGCGGCAGAATAGCGTAATTACTCCCCAAATTGACCCGTGAATCGATTTAAAAATCGCTCGTTTTCTGCTAAAAATAGAAAGTGGTGTGAAAATGGGTCCGTACTGCCGCAAACCAAACTGAGATTTTTTTTGGCAAAACATGTTCTTAGGCCATAACAACTAAGTCTGGAAGCGGCATAATAGCGTAATTACTCCCCAAATTGACCCGTGAATCGATTTAAAAATCGCTCGTTTTCTGCTAAAAATAGAAAGTGGTGTGAAAATGGGTCCGTACTGCGGCAAACCAAACTGAGATTTTTTTTTGGCAAAACATGTTCTTAGGCCATAAAAACTAAGTCTGGAAGCGGCAGAATAGCGTAATTACTCCCCAAATTGACCCGTGAATCGATTTAAAAATCGCTCGTTTTCTGCTAAAAATAGAAAGTGGTGTGAAAATGGGTCCGTACTGCGGCAAGCCAAACTGATATTTTTTTGGCAAAACGTCTTCCTAGGCCATAAAAACTGAGTCTGGAAGCGGCAGAATAGCGTAATTACTCCCCAAATTGACCCGTGAATCAATTTAAAAATCGCTCGTTTTCTGCTAAAAATAGAAAGTGGTGTGAAAATAGGTCCGTACTGCCGCAAACCAAACTAAAATTTTTTTTGGCAAAACGTGTTCTTAGGCCATAAAAACTGAGTCTTGAAGCGGCAGAATAACGTAATTACTCCTCAAATTGACCCGTGAATCGATTTAAAAATCGCTCGTTTCTGCTAAAAATAGAAAGTGGTGTGAAAATGGGTCCGTACTGCGGCAAACCAAACTGAGATTTTTTTTGGCAAAACGTGTTCTTAGGCCATAAAAACTGAGTCTGGAAGCGGCAGAATAGCGTAATTACTCCCCAAATTGACCCGTGAATCAATTTAAAAATCGCTCGTTTTCTGCTAAAAATAGAAAGTGGTGTGAAAATGGGTCCGTACTGCCGCAAACCAAACTGAGATTTTTTTTGGCAAAACGTGTTCTTAGGCCATAAAAACTAAGTCTGGAAGCGGCAGAATAGCGTAACTACTCCCCAAATTGACCCGTGAATCGATTTAAAAATCGCTCGTTTTCTGCTAAAAATAGAAAGTGGTGTGAAAATGGGTCCGTATTGCGGCAAGCCAAACCGAGATTTTTTTTGGCAAAACGTGTTCCTAGGCCATAAAAACTGAGTCTGGAAGCGGCAGAATAGCGTAATTACTCCCCAAATTGACCCGTGAATCGATTTAAAAATCTCTCGTTTTCTGCTAAATATAGAAAGTGGTGTGAAAATGGGTCCGTACTGCCGCAAACCAAACTGAGATTTTTTTTGGCAAAACATGTTCTTAGGCCATAAAAACTATGTCTGAAGCGGCATAATAGCGTAATTACTCCCCGAATTGACCCGTGAATCGATTTAAAAATCACTCGTTTTCTGCTAAAAATAGAAAGTGGTGTGAAAATGGGTCCGTACTGCGGCAAACCAAACTGAGATTTTTTTTTGGCAAAACATGTTCTTAGGCCATAAAAACTAAGTCTGGAAGCGGCATAATAGCGTAATTACTCCCCAAATTGACCCGTGAATCGATTTAAAAATCGCTCGTTTCTGCTAAAAATAGAAAGTGGTGTGAAAATAGGTCCGTACTGCGGCATACCAAACTGAGATTTTTTTTGGCAAAACGTGTTCTTAGGCCATAAAAACTGAGTCTGGAAGCGGCAGAATAGCATAATTACTCCCCAAATTGACCCGTGAATCAATTTAAAAATCGCTCGTTTTCTGCTAAAAATAGAAAGTGGTGTGAAAATGGGTCCGTACTGCCGCAAACCAAACTTATATTTTTTTTGGCAAAACGTGTTCTTAGGCCATAAAAACTAAGTCTGGAAGCGGCAGAATAGCGTAATTACTCCCCAAATTGACCCGTGAATCGATTTAAAAATCGCTCGTTTTCTGCTAAAAATAGAAAGTGGTGTGAAAATGGGTCCGTACTGCGGCAGGCCAAACTGAGATTTTTTTTTGGCAAAACGTGTTCCTAGGCCATAAAAACTGAGTCTGGAAGCGGCAGAATAGCGTAATTACTCCCCAAATTGACCCGTGAATCAATTTAAAAATCGCTCGTTTTCTGCTAAAAACAGAAAGTGGTGTGAAAATAGGTCCGTACTCCCGCAAACCAAACTGAGATTTTTTTTGGCAAAACGTGTTCTTAGGCCATAAAAACTAAGTCTGGAAGCGGCAGAATAGCGTAATTACTCCCCAAATTGACCCGTGAATCGATTTAAAAATCGCTCGTTTTCTGCTAAAAATAGAAAGTGTTGTGAAAATGGGTCCGTACTGCGGCAAGCCAAACTGAGATTTTTTTTGGCAAAACGTGTTCCTAAGCCATAAAAACTTAGTCTGGAAGCGGCAGAATAGCGTAATTACTACCCAAATTGACCCGTGAATCGATTTAAAAATCGCTCGTTTTCTGCTAAAAATAGAAAGTGGTGTGAAAATGGGTCCGTACTGCAGCAAACCAAACTGAGATTTTTTTTTGGCAAAACATGTTCTTAGGCCATAAAAACTAAGTCTGGAAGCGGCATAATAGCGTAATTACTCCCCAAATTGACCCGTGAATCGATTTAAAAATCGCTCGTTTTCTGCTAAAAATAGAAAGTGGTGTGAAAATGGGTCCGTACTGCGGCAAACCAAACTGAGATTTTTTTTTTGGCAAAAACATGTTCTGTAGGCCATAAAAACTAAGTCTGGAAGCGGCAGAATAGCGTAATTACTCCCCAAATTGACCCGTGAATCGATTTAAAAATCGCTCGTTTTCTGCTAAAAATAGAAAGTGGTGTGAAAATGGGTCCGTACCTGCGGCAAGCCAAACTGATATTTTTTTGGCAAAACGTGTTCCTAGGCCATAAAAACTGAGTCTGGAAGCGGCAGAAATAGCGTAATTACTCCCCAAATTGACCCGGTGAATCGATTTAAAAATCGCTCGTTTTCTGCTAAAAATAGAAAGTGGTGTGAAAATGGTGTCCGTACTGCCGCAAACCAAACTGAGATTTTTTTGGCAAAACGTGTTCCTAGGCCTTAAAAGTGAGTCTGGAAGCGGCAGAATAGCGTAATTACTCCCCAAATTGACCCGTGAATCGATTTAAAGAATCGCTCGTTTTCTGCTAAAAATAGAAAGTGGTGTGAAAATGGGTCCGTACTGCCGCAAACCAAACTGAGATTTTTTTTTGGCAAAACGTGTTCTTAGGCCATTAAAACTGAGTCTGGAAGCGGCAGAATAGCGTAAATACTCCTCAAATTGACCCGTGAATCGATTTAAAAATCGCTCGTTTCTGCTAAAAATAGAAAGTGGTGTGAAAATGGGTCCGTACTGCGGCAAACCAAACTGAGATTTTTTTTTGGCAAAACGTGTTCTTAGGCCATAAAAACTGAGTCTGGAAGCGGCAGAATAGCGTAATTACTCCCCAAATTGACCCGTGAATCAATTTAAAAATCGCTCGTTTTCTGCTAAAAATAGAAAGTGGTGTGAAAATGGGTCCGTACTGCCACAAACCAAACTGAGATTTTTTTTGGCAAAACATGTTCTTAGGCCATAAAAACTAAGTCTGGAAGCGGCATAATAGCGTAATTACTCCCCAAATTGACCCGTGAATCGATTTAAAAATCACTCGTTTTCTGCTAAAAATAGAAAGTGGTGTGAAAATGGGTCCGTACTGCGGCAAACCAACTGAGATTTTTTTTGGCAAAACATGTTCTTAGGCCAATAAAAACTAAAGGCATAATAGCGTAATTACTCCCCAAATTGACCCGTGAATCGATTTAAAAATCACTCGTTTTCTGCTAAAAATAGAAAGTGGTGTGAAAATGGGTCCGTACTGCGGCAAACCAAACTGAGATTTTTTTTGGCAAAACATGTTCTTAGGCCATAAAAACTAAGTCTGGAAGCGGCATAATAGCGTAATTACTCCCTAAATTGACCCGTGAATCGATTTAAAAATCGCTCGTTTCTGCTAAAAATAGAAAGTGGTGTGAAAATGGGTCCGTACTGCGGCAAACCAAACTGAGATTTTTTTGGCAAAACGTGTTCTTAGGCCATAAAAACTAAGTCTGGAAGCGGCAGAATAGCGTAATTACTCCCCAAATTGACCCGTGAATCGATTTAAAAATCGCTCGTTTTCTGCTAAAAATAGAAAGTGGTGTGAAAATGGGTCCGTACTGCGGCAAGCCAAACTGATATTTTTTTTGGCAAAACGTGTTCCTAGGCCATAAAAACTGAGTCTGGAAGCGGCAGAATAGCGTAATTACTCCCCAAATTGACCCGTGAATCGATTTAAAAATCACTCGTTTTCTGCTAAAAATAGAAAGTGGTGTGAAAATGGGTCCGTACTGCGGCAAACCAAACTGAGATTTTTTTTGGCAAAACATGTTCTTAGGCCATAAAAACTAAGTCTGGAAGCGGCATAATAGCATAATTACTCCCAAATTGACCCGTGAATCTATTTAAAAATCGCTCGTTTTCTGCTAAAAATAGAAAGTTGTGTGAAAATGCGTCCGTACTGCGGCAAACCAAACTGAGATTTTTTTTGGCAAAACGTGTTCTTAGGCCATAAAAACTGAGTCTGGAAGCGGCAGAATAGCATAATTACTCCCCAAATTGACCCGTGAATCAATTTAAAAATCGCTCGTTTTCTGCTAAAAATAGAAAGTGGTGTGAAAATGGGTCCGTACTGCCGCAAACCAAACTGAGATTTTTTTTGGCAAAACGTGTTCTTAGGCCATAAAAACTAAGTCTGGAAGCGGCAGAATAGCGTAACTACTCCCCAAATTGACCCGTGAATCGATTTAAAAATCGCTCGTTTTCTGCTAAAAATAGAAAGTGGTGTGAAAATGGGTCCGTACTGCGGCAAGCCAAACCGAGATTTTTTTTTGGCAAAACGTGTTCCTAGGCCATAAAAACTGAGTCTGGAAGCGGCAGAATAGCGTAATTACTCCCCAAATTGACCCGTGAATCGATTTAAAAATCTCTCGTTTTCTGCTAAATATAGAAAGTGGTGTGAAAATGGGTCCGTACTGCCGCAAACCAAACTGAGATTTTTTTTGGCAAAACATGTTCTTAGGCCATAAAAACTATGTCTGAAGCGGCATAATAGCGTAATTACTCCCCAAATTGACCCGTGAATCGATTTAAAAATCCCTCGTTTTCTGCTAAAAATAGAAAGTGGTGTGAAAATGGGTCCGTACTGCGGCAAACCAAACTGAGATTTTTTTTGGCAAAACATGTTCTTAGGCCATAAAAACTAAGTCTGGAAGCGGCATAATAGCGTAATTACTCCCCAAATTGACCCGTGAATCGATTTAAAAATCGCTCGTTTCTGCTAAAAATAGAAAGTGGTGTGAAAATGGGTCCGTACTGCGGCATACCAAACTGAGATTTTTTTTGGCAAAACGTGTTCTTAGGCCATAAAAACTGAGTCTGGAAGCGGCAGAATAGCATAATTACTCCCCAAATTGACCCGTGAATCAATTTAAAAATCGCTCGTTTTCTGCTAAAAATAGAAAGTGGTGTGAAAATGGGTCCGTACTGCCGCAAACCAAACTTATATTTTTTTTGGCAAAACGTGTTCTTAGGCCATAAAAAACTAAGTCTGGAAGCGGCAGAATAGCGTAACTACTCCCCAAATTGACCCGTGAATCGATTTAAAAATCGCTCGTTTTCTGCTAAAAATAGAAAGTGGTGTGAAAATGGGTCCGTACTGCGGCAGGCCAAACTGAGATTTTTTTTGGCAAAACGTGTTCCTAGGCCATAAAAACTGAGTCTGGAAGCGGCAGAATAGCGTAATTACTCCCCAAATTGACCCGTGAATCAATTTAAAAATCGCTCGTTTTCTGCTAAAAATAGAAAGTGGTGTGAAAATAGGTCCGTACTCCCGCAAACCAAACTGAGATTTTTTTTGGCAAAACGTGTTCTTAGGCCATAAAACTAAGTCTGGAAGCGGCAGAATAGCGTAATTACTCCCCAAATTGACCCGTGAATCGATTTAAAAATCGCTCGTTTTCTGCTAAAAATAGAAAGTGTTGTGAAAATGGGTCCGTACTGCGGCAAGCCAAACTGAGATTTTTTTTGGCAAAACGTGTTCCTAAGCCATAAAAACTTAGTCTGGAAGCGGCAGAATAGCGTAATTACTACCCAAATTGACCCGTGAATCGATTTAAAAATCGCTCGTTTTCTGCTAAAAATAGAAAGTGGTGTGAAAATGGGTCCGTACTGCAGCAAACCAAACTGAGATTTTTTTTGGCAAAACATGTTCTTAGGCCATAAAAACTAAGTCTGGAAGCGGCATAATAGCGTAATTACTCCCCAAATTGACCCGTGAATCGATTTAAAAATCGCTCGTTTTCTGCTAAAAATAGAAAGTGGTGTGAAAATGGGTCCGTACTGCGGCAAACCAAACTGAGATTTTTTTTTTGGCAAAACATGTTCTTAGGCCATAAAAACTAAGTCTGGAAGCGGCAGAATAGCGTAATTACTCCCCAAATTGACCCGTGAATCGATTTAAAAATCGCTCGTTTTCTGCTAAAAATAGAAAGTGGTGTGAAAATGGGTCCGTACTGCGGCAAGCCAAACTGATATTTTTTTGGCAAAACGTGTTTCCTAGGCCATAAAAACTGAGTCTGGAAGCGGCAGAATAGCGTAATTACTCCCCAAATTGACCCGTGAATCGATTTAAAAATCGCTCGTTTTCTGCTAAAAATAGAAAGTTGTGTGAAAAATGGGTCCGTACTGCCGCAAACCAAACTGAGATTTTTTTGGCAAAACGTGTTCCTAGGCCTTAAAAGTGAGTCTGGAAGCGGCAGAATAGCGTAATTACTCCCCAAATTGACCCGTGAATCGATTTAAAAATCGCTCGTTTTCTGCTAAAAATAGAAAGTGGTGTGAAAATGGTTCCGTACTGCCGCAAACCAAACTGAGATTTTTTTTTGGCAAAACGTGTTCTTAGGCCATAAAAACTGAGTCTGGAAGCGGCAGAATAGCGTAATTACTCCTCAAATTGACCCGTGAATCGATTTAAAAATCGCTCGTTTCTGCTAAAAATAGAAAGTGGTGTGAAAATGGGTCCGTACTGCGGCAAACCAAACTGAGATTTTTTTTTGGCAAAACGTGTTCTTAGGCCATAAAAACTGAGTCTGGAAGCGGCAGAATAGCGTAATTACTCCCCAAATTGACCCGTGAATCAATTTAAAAATCGCTCGTTTTCTGCTAAAAATAGAAAGTGGTGTGAAAATGGGTCCGTACTGCCACAAACCAAACTGAGATTTTTTTTGGCAAAACATGTTCTTAGGCCATAAAAACTAAGTCTGGAAGCGGCATAATAGCGTAATTACTCCCCAAATTGACCCGTCAATCGATTTAAAAATCGCTCGTTTTCTGCTAAAAATAGAAAGTGGTGTGAAAATGGGTCCGTACTGCGGCAAACCAAACTGAGATTTTTTTTTTTGGCAAAACATGTTCTTAGGCCATAAAAACTAAGTCTGGAAGCGGCAGAATAGCGTAATTACTCCCCAAATTGACCCGTGAATCGATTTAAAAATCGCTCGTTTTCTGCTAAAAATAGAAAGTGGTGTGAAAATGGGTCCGTACTGCGGCAAGCCAAACTGATATTTTTTTGGCAAAACGTGTTCCTAGGCCATAAAAACTGAGTCTGGAAGCGGCAGAATAGCGTAATTACTCCCCAAATTGACCCGTGAATCGATTTAAAATCGCTCGTTTTCTGCTAAAAATAGAAAGTGGTGTGAAAATGGGTCCGTACTGCGGCAAGCCAAACTGATATTTTTTTGGCAAAACGTGTTCCTAGGCCATAAAAACTGAGTCTGGAAGCGGCAGAATAGCGTAATTACTCCCCAATTGACCCGTGAATCGATTTAAAAATCGCTCGTTTTCTGCTAAAAATAGAAAGTGGTGTGAAAATGGGTCCGTACTGCGGCAAGCCAAACTGATATTTTTTTGGCAAAACGTGTTCCTAGGCCATAAAAACTGAGTCTGGAAGCGGCAGAATAGCGTAATTACTCCCCAAATTGACCCGTGAATCGATTTAAAAATCGCTCGTTTTCTGCTAAAAATAGAAAGTGGTGTGAAAATGGGTCCGTACTGCCGCAAACCAAACTGAGATTTTTTTGGCAAAACGTGTTCCTAGGCCTTAAAAGTGAGTCTGGAAGCGGCAGAATAGCGTAATTACTCCCCAAATTGACCCGTGAATCGATTTAAAAATCGCTCGTTTTCTGCTAAAAATAGAAAGTGGTGTGAAAATGGGTCCGTACTGCCGCAAACCAAACTGAGATTTTTTTTTGGCAAAACGTGTTCTTAGGCCATAAAAACTGAGTCTGGAAGCGGCAGAATAGCGTAATTACTCCTCAAATTGACCCGTGAATCGATTTAAAAATCGCTCGTTTTCTGCTAAAAATAGAAAGTGGTGTGAAAATGGGTCCGTACTGCGGCAAGCCAAACCGAGATTTTTTTTGGCAAAACGTGTTCCTAGGCCATAAAAACTGAGTCTGGAAGCGGCAGAATAGCGTAATTACTCCCCAAATTGACCC
>JAQQBG010001153.1:0-23180 GCA_032199755.1 Ambrosia artemisiifolia | reverse complement strand
ACTCTGGTTCATAATATGTCTGCTCTCACTGTCTGTAAGTTTACTGTACAGTTCTAATTTAATCTTGACCACTGTGTGTCGCCCATATCAAGTGTGGGGCTCACTTCTCCTTCCTGAGGACTGTAGTGAAGTTTATTATGAGTTTAGGTAATTAACTGAAAAGAGTTTTTGTTTCTAGATATCTTTATAACACTTTCAACTTGTCAACTCTGTGTTTCGGTTTTCCAGGTTTGCCCTGTGTTTTGTGAGTGGACTGTACTCATTGATGATGTCTGTTTTATCTGTGTTTGCTCTTCTTCGCCAGTGTTGGCTTGTGTCTCTGGGAATCACAGGCAATGAGTGGCGCACAATGCCTCTGTCTCATATTTTACGCTGCGGAATCACTGCTCATCGCCCTTACAATCACGGTTTTTTCAAGAATTGGTTTAATGTGGTTACTCGCCAAAACGTTTGGAGCAAATAATTTTTCTACTAATATAAAGACTGGTGGGAGTCAGTGGTTTCTGGTATAGAAATTTTAGTGGTAATGAAAGCGTTTGAATTGTATTCATCAGTTTGGAAATGGATGCAACTTAAATTTATGCATTACTTAGTCACTTAACTATGCTGTGCACTTCTGCATGTAGAAATTTTTTTGTGAGTGTTTCTATTCTTTAGGAGAACTACTGTGTTCTTCATAACTAAGGTGCTATGTCTGTGAATTCTTCTGTACCTTCTTCAACATAAGCTGTTGTATTCTTGTAAGTGTGAAGGTACTTTGTCTTGCTCACACTTCTGCTCTGTGATGTCTTTTTTTTTTTTTTCTTTGTTTCTTTTTAGTAATTTTTTGGTAGACTGTAGTATGTATTCAAAACTTGGTTGCGTTTGAAATTGATCTTTGTGCTTTGTGCACGCAAAGTGGGTTCGGCAACTTATTTGACACCGCTGCTGCTTCAGCCGCTTCGGCGTCGCGACTAGCCGGTCACACGTGCAATTTAATGTTTGCCTCGCTGACCTCAAACTTGGTATCTTGACTGACGTGCTGTGTCACCGCTCAAAGTTTCTGGTCATTCTCAAAGATGAAGGAAGTCAGAAGCAGTTTATTGTTATTCATTATCATTGTTATTGTTTTTTGTTCACTGTCATTCTTCTTCTAGTCCTACAATTTTATACGATATTTTCAACTATGTGTACTTAATTAAAGCAACTTTTCTTGTTAATTATGCTAATGCTAAAGCTGTCTCGTTCTTTTTATGCTCTGCATAAGGAAGTAAGCTGTCACACCCACATACACATGCCAGATTTTTTTTTGTCAAATTCAAATTGAAAACGTGGAGCTACCAACCAAGGACAGGTAGCAAGGGAGTGTGAAATTACATAAAGAAAGGCTGAATTTGTCTGCAAACTCAACTGGCTTCAAACTTGAAGGCGCGGACTCGCCATGTAAGTACACAGCTGCAAGTTTGCGGAGGATGGTCCTGTCCTGCCGATGTGTAATGGGTGGCCTATCCAGCGGGCGTCAACAACACAGCTGTGCTAGCACTACTCGTCTCAAAATGAAACAAACAAAAATAGACATAATTAATTGAAGCCTCGTCCTTTAGTTTGTTGCAGCTTTTAATGTGCTAATTTCCTCAAATTGGCACAGCCTCAGTTTGAGGGAATTCGCAGGGGGAGGGGGGGACGTCTTTGGGGCTCCTGCGCCGTCCGGACCTCCGGACACAGGGGACCGCCCGAAGCCGCAAGATATTCTAAATAAACAAAACATAAACAACTGTCCAATGTTCCCTGTTTTTGCTCCTCGGCTCTCGGCGGCCGATCGATCGATTTATTTTCCTCCAGATTTCTTCCCGCCGTCGCGACGCCGTCCCCGTCCAGCAAAAGGAGGAGCGCGCCTGTTACTTTGGGTGCGCGGGACGTAACGCAGTAACGCCGGGGTGCTGCACGGTGGACCAGGGGACCGGTGCTGGCGGCTCAAGTCCTTAAAAAATAGTGCGTAAGTTGTTACATCAACCCCCCTTTTTTTTTTTTTTTTTTGCATTAGATGAGGTCGTTTAGACCCAAACTCCCTCAGCCCTTGTTGAACGTTGTCTTAGCGGGTGGACCACGTGGATCCTGCCGAGGGATGCTGCTAGGGGGGTGGTGTACTGTGGCGTGCTGCGCCCTACTGCGAGATAAGGGTGTCCTCATGGAGAAGGACTTTAGTAGACGTTTACAATGTCCCTCTCCACGGTGTCCTCCTCGCAGGGGCCACCACCCCGAATCCCCACCCCGCCTCGCGGAGGCTGGAGACGGGGTGGGGAGCGTATTAAAGATAGTCGGTACAGTATTTGTTGTGCTGGCGCGGCGTGGCGCGGCGTGGCGCGGCGTGGCGCGGCGTGGCGCGGCGTGGCGGTGGCATGGCGGTGGCGTTTGTGTGCGTTAAGACCGCACGGCAGCGCGGCGGTGCGCGGCGGGGCAGCCTCCATACATCACCTGGACAAGCAGCCCTGGCTGCTACCGCCCCGCCCCGCGCTGCCCCGCCCCGCGCTGCCCCGCGCCGCGCCGCGCTGGCCCGGCCGGCCAGCCCTGGCGTATGGTAATGAACGATTCCAGGAACCACGCCACGGGCTGCAGGGCCGGCAGGGCCGGCAGGGCCCCCAGGCTGTGCCGGCGGCGGGGCCTGTGGCAGGCCTTGCAGGCCCTGCGGACGCACCTCCGCGCCACGCCACGCCACGCCCTGCGCCGCCGCCAGGGCGCCGTACCGCGACGCGGCGCGACGCGGCCGACGGCTAGGACGGCACGGTGGGGCGGGGCGGGGCGGGGCGGGGCGGCATGGCCCTACAAGCCGTCGCGGTGCCCCCGGCATGCATGCGCAGGACAGGCGGCGCCCCGCATCCCGACCACAAGGGCCTATCCGTGCAGTGAAAGGCGCGCAGATAGGCCTTTGTTGCGTCGTTTGCGAAACTGGCGCCGAATCTGAGCGGAGAGATGCACCTGTTGTAAAACCCGCTGCAACCCCCACTGGCAGCCTCCGGTAGAGGTCCAGGAACCTTTAGAGCGAATCTTGGAACGGTGCAGGCGCCGTCATGGTATCCTCGGCAAGGAACCCATGGCATGGCATGGCATGGCGGCATGTCCATCATGGTCCGTCTATCCATAGCCCATCCCACGGCAAAACCCCATGGCACATTCCGCGCCTGCACGTACGTCCCGCACGGCACCCTGGCTCGGCCGGGGAGCCGAATTCTTGAAATAACCGCCCGTCCTGTGGCGCGCCGTGCCGTGCCGTGCCGTGCCGGGCGTGCGTAGCGCGGGGCAGTGTTGTGGCGGAGCGGCGAAAACGATCTCGTGCATAAATTAGCGACGGCAGCTGCCGAAACAGAGGCAACCACTGTGGGGCAAGGCCGCAGCTCTAGTCACGTTTCGACCTCCAGAGCCGTTGCTTAGGGATCGAGTCAGGCGTATGTCCCCAACGAGCGATTCCGTGTTCCCCAGGCGTGGGGTCATGCGTTCCATCAAAACTACTGTGCGCTGTCCTCATGGCCGATGTGATGTGATGGGGACAAGCAGAGTATTGACGCGGAGGGACTTATGGTGGACAAGGCCGTCGTCCAGGGTGCAGGAAGCAGGAAGGGGAGGGGGAAGACAAACTGCGACAGGCGCGGAGTGGCGCGGAGTGGCGCGGACATACCGATAAGTCTCAGACAGGCAAAAACGCCGTCGTTGTGGTGCGGTGCGCCAGAAGACCTGTGTCGGTCAGCTTAAGTTCTCGACGCGTTTGGCCCTCTGAGTCGAGAAAGAGTGCTCGAATGACCCGAGCCATCGGCGCCTCGCTAGCACAAGTCAGTGGTGTGGCGTCGTGGGATTGGAACACTTTGAAACGAGTCTGGAGGCCGGGGCGGGGCCGCCCGCGCCGGACTTGTGCCCCACCGTGCGGCCCGGGCGGTCCGGCGGGGCGGTGCTGGCGGTCCCCCCCGTACCGGCGCGGTGGCGGGTGGAGCAGGCGGAGCGGGCGGCTCCCGGACCAGGCCACGCATCGATCGACGCGTCCGGGCAACAAAGACCCATCTGTGCGGCAATGCCTGTACGGATAAGTCTCTGTTGCCGGGACGCGCCGCGATGTACCAAAGGGGCCGAACCGAACCGATCGCAGAAATGCGGGGCCCCGGCCCGGGCATCGAAAATAAAACTGTCGTGGGCAGGCTTGCTCGTCGCCACCGCCGCGCCACCGAGACCCTCTCCCTGGCGGTGCTTTGCCCGCCGATCCGCCCGGGGAGATATGATGTCATGATTGCCGGCAGCAGGTAGCCGACTTGAGATTAACGAGTCCTGGTGCGCGTCTCCGAGGCCCTCGCCGCCGACCCTAGCCAAAGGGCTTCGCTGGGAGTCGATCCCGGGCCGGGGTCACTCACTGGCGGCTGGCCCTTCTGCCCTTCCACGCCAACAAAGACCTACCTCCGCGGGCACGGCTCACAGATAGGCCCTTGTCGCCCCAGCCTCCCGGTCCTGCCGAAATCGCTCTTTTTCGGCCGGAGCGCGCCGAGTGTGTTTTTCTGCGCAATGCCGTCGCTCCGTTCCTGCGAAGCTGATCAATAATGCATGCCACGCTCTGGCGAGGGGCGTGTTCGAGGGTCCACGCCGCAGCCGCCAGCCGCCACGCTCGAGGCCTATATCGGCTCGGCCCGGCGCAGCGTCGGCGGCGTCGCGCACCCCGGTGACCCCGCGCCCTCCGAACTCACGGCCCCCTAGTTAGCCGATCTGGAGCTGCGGGGCGGCATCCCCGCGGTCCTCGCTCATCATGCTAATGCCTCCCTTGCTCACAGTGGGCCAGAAACCAGTGAGGGCGGCCAAAACTCTGGGCATGTTTCAACCTCCAGAGTCGTTAAAGAGTGCTCGAATCTGGCGTATGACCCCATCAATGGCTTCCTCGTTCAAAGAGCAATCCATTGGTGGGGTCATATGCTCCATTCGTGCACTATTTAACGACTCTGGAGATGAAAACATGCCCAGAGTTTTGGCCGCCTGCACCGGTTTCTGGCCCACTGTGCGACGGCGGGCCTCTCGCGCCGCAGACTCGGCGCGGGACACGCGAAAAAGCACGGCTTAACATGATCAAATTGAAAATAAAAGAGAGGGCGACGCACCTTGCGAGCACCATAAGCTCTCGGCTGACAATATAAACAGGCCCCCTCCCCTCCAGTGGTCTCCCGGAGCGAGCCCGGCCCGGCCCCGCCGCAGTGTCCGCACAAATTGACACTGTAGGCTGTGCGCGCTGTGCGTGTGACGGGACCCTCCGAGAACTCGACGTGCCCGCCAACAAAGACCCATCCGTACTGTACTGACTGCACAGATAGGTCCTTGCTGCCGGGGAGCGTCCAACTGGATGAGAGAGGGGGCAAAAAGGGACACAGGACAGGGGCCGCATTTCGGTCCTGCGCCTTAAGGATGCGCCGTGCCTGCTGCCTGCGGCGCTGTCGGGGGGCAGTTCATTAGATGGGCCCGACGAGGGAGGCGGCAGCAGCAGTGCCGATTAAAAGCTGGCGGATCATCGGGTCACACCCCACCTCACTATGCGCGAGGAAGTCTTTCGCGCTCTTTTTCCCATTCTCGTTATTCTTTTAATCTGAAAACAGTAGCTGGATTGACCATAAGGCGTAAAAAAAGAAAAACTTTTTGTTTTTCCTTACACCTCTGCTGCCCTTTGGCCCCTCTGGGAATCTTCGGTGTGGTTTACGCAGGCCCACCGCCCTGTAGGAAATTAAAGGGCTTGCTCGGAAGGAGGGGGGGGGGGGGAGGGACGGCGGTTCCTGTCAACGCGTACACACACGCACGCATAGCTTATTTATGTGAATCTTTTCTGCTACCAAGCGGCAGCAGCCCTTGCTTCTTTTCTGCTGTTGTTGTTGTTGGTGCTGCAGTGGTGGCGATGATGCAGATTATATTGATGGCGACATTCGCCGATTCGGTCGATAGGCAGCCGGGCTGGGCGAGGGAGCGCGACGCGTCCGCGCGACAAGGGCGTACCTGCACGGCAGTCACTGTGCAGATACGCCCTTGCTGCACGGGCACGTCGAGCGGGGAGGCTGCTGTCTGTCCGACAAAGTTGTTGATGTTGCCTCGGCCGGCGCGCACGCCGCGCACCGCTGTGGTCGCTGCTTCTTTTTGTTTTTGTTGTTTGAAACGCGTCGCGAGGTGAGGCAGCCCTGCGGCGAGGAGCGATTTGCAGAATTTCGACTCACTTCCCTTCTCGTGCCCCTGTAGGACCTGGAGTTGATCGCGGCTGGTCCATCGGTGCTGGAGCTGGAGCTCGCCGCGGAGGGAGGAGACCGCACTGACGGGGTGAGTGGTTTTTACTTTGCTCGTAGAAGATAAGCGGTTGTTCGATTGAGGTGGCTGGATTTGGAAAAGCGTGCCCAGTGTTGCCTGTTGCCTACCCTGGTCGGCGCGGGTAGGCATTCCCGGCATCGCCGCCGCCAATTTGCATACTGAGCAGCGCGGCCTCGGCAGGCACATCCTCGCGGCGGCAAGCTTTTTTTTTTTTTTTTTTTTTTTTTTTTTGGCCAGACTGCTGCTGGCTATAGCCAGCCAGGCTCAAGCCCGGTAAGCCAAGGCGACCTCACAGGTTTTCTCTCTTTTGCCGCTCTGCCGTGCCATTAGCCTGCCCAGCGAGGACAGTCCGGAGCCTCGCGTGTGTGTGTGTGTGTGTGTGTGTGTGGAGGGAGGCGCAGCACGCTTTGCCCTTAATGCGTGTATGGATAACGCCTTTGTACGGTGGCAAAGCGCACCGAGTGTGTGTGTGTGTGTGTGGGTGTGTGTGAGTGTGTGTGTGTGTGTGTGTGTGTGTGTGTGTGTGTGTGTGTGTGTGTGTGTGTGTGTGTGTGTGTGTGTGTGTGTGCTGCACACTGCGCCCAGCCGTAGCCTCTCCACGCGGACGCACGCTCGGAGCCCCTGTGGGGTAGGCAGCGCGGTGCGCACCGCTGCAAGCGTTGGCCTATCTCGCAGCGGTCAGGGGCTCTGGGCCGGGGCGGGTCGTCTAGCTCACTGCACTGTGCTCTCCCGCGCGATGGCCCGCCAAGATGCCGAACCCGAATCTGAATGCCGTTGAGGCCGCGGCGTGCGATCCAGTTTTCAGCCAGCCCCGCGAGCAGCACACGCAGCCAGGAACGGGACGGCGGGGCGGAAGGAACGAGGCAGCGCACAGTGGGCCAGAGACCGGTGAAGGCGGCCAAAAATCAGGGCATGTTTCGACCTCCAGAGTCGTTAAATAGTGCTCCAGTCGAGCGTTTGACCCCATCAATGGATTCCTCGTTCTCAGAGCAAGTCATTGATGGGGTCATACGCCCGATTCGAGCACTATTTAACGACTCTGGAGGTCGAAACATGCCCAGAGTTTTGTCCGCCTGCACCGGTTTCTGGCCCACTGTGCAGCGGGGAGGGAGGGGGGGAAACGTGTTTGTTTTTCTACCGATGCGCGCTGCGCCTTGCTGATCGCCGCGTCGGCTCGTGAGTGATCACATCAATGTTATTAGACCGATCGCCGGCCGGCCCGCATCCTCCCACGACCTCCCCTCCCCTCCCCTCCCCTCCCCTCCCCTCCCCTCCCCCTCCCCTCCCCTCCCCCTCCCCTCCCCTCCCCCTCCTCGCCGGAGATGGTTCCCATATTCTGCGGGATCGACTTTGCCGCGACCATACCAGTTTGCGTACGATTCTTCTTTCTTTTCCCCTCTCCTTCTTCTCCTCCTCGGTCAGCGCGTCTTCTTTCAAAGGTCCCCCGGATCACGTGTTGTAGTGCATTGCAAAAGCGAGCGATAGTCCGAGGCAACGCCCCGACGCCAAGCCCGGCGGCCTCCCTGGCTGGTCGGCCGGCGCTGCTCTGGCTGGGAGGGGCGCGAACAGAGCGACAGGGTGGCCAACACTAGGGACAGATTAAGACAAAAACGTCAAAGAATGCTCTAGGCGTTTGATACGTCCAGTCCGTTCGGTCCGAGCAGAGTTGAATGACTCCAGGGTCCTCCGGATTCGGTCGCCGCGAGGCGGGGCGCGGGGCCGGCAAACGGTAGTGCCGTCGGGTATTAGACACAGCGAGGATCCCCGCCGTTTCCGGTTCGAATCGGACCCTTAATCTTTCCATCGGGGGCGTTGCTCAATTTGTCGCCCCGCCCCTTCTGGAGCCCGGGACCTCATCGCGGGCCTCCAGGACCGACTCCAGGAGGCAGCGCGTCTCACGGGCCGGCCCGGTGCACAGTGGGCCAGAAACCGGTGAGGGCGGCCAAAACTCTGGGCATGTTTCTACCTCCAGAGTCGTTAAATAGTGCTCGAATCGAGCGTATGACCCCATCAATGGATTCCTCGTTCGAAGAGCAATCCATTGATGGGGCCATACGCCAGATTCAAGCACTATTTAACGACTCTGGAGGTGGGAACATGCCCAGAGTTTTGGCCGCCTGCACCGGTTTCTGGCCCACTGTGCGGTGCGAGAGAGTCCCGGCAACAAGGGCCTATCTGCACGGCGATGGCTGCACGGATAGGTCCTTCTCGCCGGCCGCGCCAGCCACGCCCCGTCGCGCCTCCTCTGCATACAGATGATATGAGCGACTTTTCGACGGATGCATCCATACGCCGCTGCGCCGCCCCGCCGCTCAATGGACCCGATTTTGCTGTTGTTTTTCTTTTGGCTTTTTGTTTAGAGCGGCGCGTTTCCTGCGCGCTCACTTTCAGCTCCTTTTCCTTTTTACTCTTTGGTTTTACCTCGCGCCCACCCGCACACCGGCGAAACGGCAAACCACAAGCGTGCCGAGATGTCGTGTTGGCCTTTCGAATGGAAATTTTTGGTTCTAAATAAAAACTAATAAATTAAGTGATCGGGGGTCGAGCAGCTGAAAAATGAGTTGACACGGATTTATTTTTGTGACTCGTCGTTTCTCCGACAGTGAGATGCTAGTTCGTTGATAGAGATGATTGGAATACAAAACGTCCCGGAGCCCCGGCAGCTGGAGTGGGGGATGTCACCCTGTGAGTCAGCACGGCGTCGCGTATGGCGAGCCGGGGGCGCGGCCCGGGCGTGGCGGGGCGCGGCGGGGCGGGGCGGGGTGCGGCGGGGCTTAACCTCCAATCCCAAGCCCGGTAGCGGGTTGGCGCCCCGCCCGGCGCCGCGCGGCGCGCCAGGGGACCAGTGTCGGCGGCCAAAACTAGCCGCGGCCTCAGCAGAGTCGTCTAGCAGACCGTCTGACCCCATCAGTGGGTTCCCCGTTCGGAGAGCGGTCCATTGACGGGGTCACACGTTGGAAGCGAGCGCTGTTCTGCGACACAAGAGGTCGGAGCGTGCCCGCCGAGTGCCGGCCGTCCACACCGGTCTCCTGGCCCTCCGATGGGACACGCACGTCAGCCTGACAGCGACACGATTGATGCTGTGGCTGGAAAGGCCCTCCAGTTCATCACGGGTTGTTTTGCTTTCGAACCAAGGATGAGGAAGTATCAACCCAAAAATGAAAAAAAATAAAAATGGCGTGATGGATGATGATGAATTTAAAATTAGAACAAAATTTCGTTCATTAATGTGCACGGGTCCGGTAGGAATTTGTCAAACTGTGATTGGCACAAGTGGACTTTCCGTGTGGCGGGTTCGCGAACCGCAAGGACCCAGCGAGGGGCGTCCGGCGTAGTCCAGCGTGGGGGAGCGTGGCGTAGCGGCGTAGCGGCGTAGCGTAGCGTGAGGTTAAGGGGTCCTCGTTAAGAGGTCCCCTGAGGAGGCATACGCCCATTTGGTTTTATACCGTGTAATCAAACCTTGGCTCGCGGCGCTGCGATACGATCGGATTAAGAGATCGGCTGCCACGGCACCGCACCGCACCGCACCGCACCGCACGCCCGTCTGGCTAGGCACGACGCGCCCACGTATCCTGCCGAGACCTTTTCGCGAGTTTTCCAGCCTCCGTCCTCGTCGGGTCACTTGGTTGAGGGAGAGGGCGTGTCCACGGTTGAAATGACGCGTCGGTTTCAGCTGAGAGTTTCTTTCTGGTAGAGCTCTTCGCCCGGCCAGGATACTTTGGGCGCACCAAAGGGATGCTGGTGCTACCCTGCCTGGCACCCAGCGCCCGGGAGGAAGGTCGCTGGGCCCGCGCTCATGGACCTCCGACCTTATGTCTCTCCATTCATGGAAGCGGCGTGGACCTCGCCCCCGCGCCCCGGGTCCTGCCAGGCCCTGGCCTGCCCTGGCCAGCCCAGGCCTGCGTTCGCGGTGCTCGCTGCTCGCCCTAACGCGTCGATACGTCAATATTAATTTGACGTCTCCCCGCACTCGAACGCGCCGATACGATATCGACTCCCATATCGATACCCATACATCACGGAGCCGGGGGCAACCGGCACGGCGCGGTCTGGCTGCGGTCGGCGGGCGCGGCTGGCCTCGGCTGCGCTCGGTCTGGCTCTGCTCGGCTCGGCTCGGCTCCGAAGGGCGGGGAACGTGTCACTGACGCCACGCCAGTGCACGCCAGTCGATTCCGATCGGAGGAGCGTCGCGCGGGCAGCGGGAGGAGCAGCCCAGATAGAGCTATTAATCAAGACTCGTGAAAAATGAAGGGGGAATTATGGAGGCGATTAAAGAGGCCTAATGGGAATCAATCGTCCAGCGATGAGGCCCTCGGATTGTTGAAACTGCGTTTAATGCACTTGAAAATGAACTGCGTGCCTTGAACTTACACACCACGCTGGCAAGCACGCGCTGACAACTGCATCCTTGGCGCGCATGCAGATCTGCAAGAGTGTGTGCATGTCCATACTGCGGGTGCGTCTGTACTAGGTAGGCTGTTCATCTTGTAGCGCGCACTCTATCATTTTCCGGCAGTACTTTTCCTCGCGGTGTACCGTGTCCACGGCCGCGGCCCTCCGCGGAGCGCGCCCGAGCCCGCCGGAGCCCCTGCAGGCCCTCGGGGCGGCAGGCGGGCAGGGCGTCCCGAGCCGAGCCGCGCCGTGCGGTGCTGGTCGTGAGCGCGCCCCGCCCCCGCCCCCCGCCCCCGCCCCCCTCCCACTGATATTGCACCCCCGCCGCCTCCGCTCCCTGATACGTGATACACAAAACTAGTTCCTTCATTCATGGCTCCATTCATTCCCCGATGCCGTATCGCACTTTGCCGTGAGAAACACCCTGCCAACGGACGGCTCCACGTTCAATCCGCATTTTTTTTCGCACCAAATTTGAAACCGCTTTGCGTCGGTTCGACGTGTCTCGGCGACTCGGGTTCCTGCTTTGGTATTCATGGCCCGGATTCACCCGCCCCTGCGGCTTCTGCGTAACGCCCGTAACTCTCTCCGCTCGTGGTTCGGGAGATGCGCAGGCTTCGTCGGGCTGCGGTTCGAGGAGTTACTCTCCAGGGGGACGTCCAGCAGCCTGCAGCTAGCCTCTCGCCGTGCCGCAGCTAGCCTCGGTCATTCCCCGGGCCGGCGTCACGTGCCGTGGGCAGCCGTGGGCCGCCCCGCACAGTGGGCCAGAAACCGGAGAAGGTGGCCAAAACTCTGGGCATGTTTCGACCTCCAGAGTCGTTCAGTAGTGCTCGAATCGAGCGTATGACCCCATCAATGGATTGCTCTTCGAACGAGGAATCCATTGGTAGGGTCGTATGCTCGATTCGAGCACTATTTAACGACTCAGGAGATGGAAATATGCCCAGAGTTTTGGCCGCCCTCACCGTTTTCTGGCCCACTGTGCCCCGCCGTGTCGCCAGAATATTAAAAAGCAAGGCCCTCTGGACTGATCATGTCCGTCTTCGGCAGGTGGCCGGGCCGTCTCCCCTGAAAACAAACAGGCCGCTAGGGACACTGCAAAGCCCGACACTCCATTCCCCAGCCCTCATCATCCGGCCTGCATCCAGCCTGACTCCCGTGCAGTGCCATTTCAATTTGAGACGCTCCACGGTGGGCACGGAGACCTGGACTGGCACCGACCTCCCGAGTGGTTCCACAGTGCTCGAATGGAACTCGCGACCCCTCGTTGGATCAGTCTGCGCACTGAGGGTGCAGGGCGACTCGCGCACCGCGGATCAAGCGGCCACGCACAGTGGATATGCCAGAATCCGGCAAAGGCGGCCAAAACTCTGGGCATGTTTCCACCTCCAGAGTCGTTAAATAGTGCTCGAATCGAGCGTATGACCCCATCAATGGATTCCTCGTTCTCAGAGCAAGCCATTGGTGGGGTCACACGCTCGATTCGAGCACCATTGAACGACTCTGGAGGTGGAAACATGCCCAGAGTTTTGGCCGCCTTCACCGGTTTCTGGCCCACTGTGCGCACCACGGATCAAGCGGCCGCGGGGAAGCCCACCAGCGCGACAGAGACAGGGGCACCAACCCCGCCGCTATCTTCTGCTAGCCGCGCCGCACCGCACCGGACGCCAGCAACGCCAGCAACGCCAGCAACGCCAGCAACGCCAGCGCACCGCGCCCGAAAACAACGTCCGGCACGGACGGAGACGAGCGAGCGAGGCGGCAGGCAGACTGACTCCGAAGACGCTCTCTGTCTCTCTCGCACTCGTGGGGCGTCCCGTAAGGTGCGAGAGAGACAGAGCGACAAGGCGAGCCTTCGGAATCAGTCTGCAGGGGGCGCTGTGAGCGAGACGGCCTGGAATCACTCGACTCGGCGCGGCGCGGCGGCAGCGCTAGCAGACGACTCGCGCCGTCTCTGCCGCACCCGCAGCCGCAGCCGTCAGAGCGGGACAGACAGAGGCGCTCCGCGTCAGTCGGCCGGCCGCTCCCGAACGCAGCGCTGGGACCTGACCGGCCGTACTGATTCTAATCAGCACAATTAGCTCTCGTCCCCCGCCCCCGCCCCGCCCCCGCCCCCCACCACGTCTTCCTCTTTCTCTTCCGCTCGTCCGCCGAGACCGTTCGCTTCGTTCCCGGACTCGGCGCCGCGGCGGTAAGTTACATTTTGTCGTTGTTGATGTTAGTTGCGTGGGGGGTTTCGTTGAGGTTAGTGACGCTGTGTTTGATGTTGGCTCGCCGTTGAGCGGGTCAGAGATGTTGTGTTCGATCGTGGGGCTGGTTACGTGTTGTTGCTGTCGCGGGCTGCGGTGGCCACGCTCTGAATGTGTCCACGGCGGCGTGGCGCGGCGTGGCCAAAAAGGCGAATCTCCGGCCCGGGCCCCTCCTCAGCATCCGTGGTCCGCTGCCCGTGGCTGACCCCGCGCGGCGCCGCAGCGCAACGCGCAGGGCGTAAACTTTCTCCTGGTTCGGGGAGGACCACGCGCGACGCCGATCGGCGGAGGGGTGGCGGGTGGTGGGGCGCAAGACTGGCGCAGGCGGCCCAACCTCCGGTCAAAACGCAAGTCCCCGCAGACTGCAGTCGACCTGCGAGGGGCTGATGCATCGCCGCGTTGCAACGCGTTGCGCCCTGCCCTAGCATGCCCCAGTGCCTCCGCTGGCGCGGACCAAGTGGTAGTGGAAGTTAACAAATCTCTCAGATTGGTGTTCCGGCGTTCTGCTTCGGGGAGCCGGGGCGCCGTCCGGCACAACCCGACCGTGCGCAACCTGCCCCGCCCCCCTCCCACTCGGTGCTGCCCAGGAGGGACTCCGTGTAGTCGTCACGTGCGTCTAAAAATGTTTCGTAGAAATTCGTGCCTCTCCCGTTGTCCCGCACAGTGGACCAGAAACCGGTGAAGGCGGCCAAAACTCTAGGCTTGTTTCGACCTCCAGAGTCGTTAAATAGTGCTCGGATCGAGCGTATGACCCCATCAATGGATTCCTTGTTCGCAGAGCAATCCATTGATGGGTCATACGCTCCATTCGAGCACTATCTAACGACTCTGGAGGGCGAAACATGCCCGGAGTTTTGGCCGCCTTCACCGGTTTCTGGCCCACTGTGTCCCGGACGTCGAGGACGCGGTCGCTCTCGACCTGCCGTGCGTTGGGGTCTCCGTCGGCGACCTCGACGCGCGGCGCCTGGTTGCAGGGGTGCGTGTGGCGACGGCTGCGCGGGTACGCCCTAGTCGCCGGGGTGCCTCCAAGGCGGCGCGGTTTTCGCGGAGTGTACAAGTCAGGGCGCCGCCACCGCCCCGCCCCGCCCGCGCCGCCCGGAGAAAGACCCCGGCGGCTGGAGCGGCTGGAGCGGCTGGAGCGCGGCCTGGAGTGGAGGGGGGAACGGAACGAGGGAACGCACCGCTGCGGAATAATTTTCAGCCTGGCTGCATATTTGTGCTGGACAGAATATTTCTGGCTGGCTGCAGCCGCACTGCCGCCGCGCGCACACGGCCCCGGGGGAGAGTAGCGCGGCACGGTGCGGCACGGTGCGATACGCTGCGCTGCTGCCGCGGCTCCTCTTGAGCAGCAGGACCTTTTGGGTCGGCGCGCGGCGCCGATAGTGTCCCAAGTTGTCACGCTGCCGGCGTGGCACCGCACACTGCCGGCAAACCGGGCGGAGGGGGGATGGGAAAAGTCTCTGCGGAGCTAGCGCCCGGCAGGTAGGCAGCCGGAGCGCTCGTCGGACACGCGTGCTCGTGTGTTGCCTACCCTCCAGGCGGCCCGCCCGGGGGCAAGCCAATTTTTTGGGCGGTCGGCCACGCACAGTGGGCCAGAAACCGGTGAAGGCGGCCAAAACTCTGGGCACGTTTCGACCTCCAGACTCGTTAAATAGTGCTCGAATCTGGCGTATGACCCATCAATGGATTCCTATCGTTCCCAGAGCAATCCATTGGTGGGGTCACACGCTCGATTCGAGCACCATTGAACGACTCTGGAGGCGGTCGAAACATGCCCAGAGTTTTGGCCGCCTTCACCGGTTCCTGGCCCACTGTGCGACCCTGCGCGCGCGTTGCACCGCACCGCAGTGACTGCACTCACGCCCAGTGACGGATGCACCGGGTGCACTCTCATAAACGGCTGCACCCACACATCTCGCCGATACCCATCTCTGTAGTACAAACAATTTTCCGCCGTCCTCGGTCTGGCGTGCGCTGCGCTGGCTGCGCTGGCTGCGCTGGCTGCGCTGGCGATGGGCGTACCGCGGGGCTTCGCGCGTCCGCCTCGCTGCGCGTTAGTCAAAAGTGTTATCACCCCCGTTATCAGATGCGTGTGCGTTGCGCTCCCCGCGTTGCTGGTAATTGCTTCATTATGTTGGCGGGTTTATTAGTGTGCGATATGGAGTCCAGTCGGCTTGGATTAGCGCGCCGTGGGCCAGCGGACCGGTGTGTCCAGCGCCGTTGAAATGACTCTCGAAGCGAGCAATCGATTTCTCGTTCTCGGGGCGAGTCGTTGCAGGGCCGCACGCCCGAGCCGAGCGACGTTCGACCACTCTGGTGGCCGAAACGGGGCCCAGAGCTGTGGCTGCCTGCGCCGGTCTCCCGACCCACCGTGGCGATTCGCGCGCGAAAAAACGCGCGGCGGAAAAAAAGGCGTCCAGTTGCAATGACGTGCGCGCGGGTAATGCCGGGGTGCGTCGCGGGGGTGTTACCCCGGGAAATGACGGGGCGGGCGCCGCGCATGCGCAGTGCGCGCAGGGAAATAAACATACAAGGGGGACAGCGCGTCGGCACTGCGGACCGCTGGGGAGGGCAGTGGTCTCGGACAACGCGCATCATCAAAAAAAAAAAAAAAAAAAAAAAAAAAAAAATTAACAGTAAAAAAAATCCGTTGCTGTTTAAAAATATCATAAAATTCGTACCAAGTCTGGAATTTAAATTCTGCTTTTCTGGTCCAGTCTCTCTATGAAATCAATATGAACGAATGAATGCGTGTGGAGCGCGTCCCCCGAGACGTTGGCGTGTGTGTGTTGCGGTTGGTGGGCCTGGCCGCCGTGTAATAGCAGGTAGCGCACGCCACTCATCATATTTGTTGTATTTTAAAGGCGCATTTCACGGGCTGACGCGGTGTGCACGCGGAAAGGGAAGTGGAGGGGGGGGGGGCGCCGACACGCGCGCGATGTCCATATAACACGTGCTACGCCTACCGCGTCACGCCGAGTGCGTCCACCGCAGTCTACCATGGCGTGCGTGTGTGTATGTGTGAACATGTGGGGCTAACGGAGTGATGATAAGGTGCCGATTAATTAAATAATTAGAGGCTGCAGGTATCTCTTGTGTTCTGTCTCGTTGGGCCCCGAAAATAGAACGGTTGTAGTTTTTTAAATTTTTTTTGAAAAAAGTTTTGGTTGCGTGGGTTTTGCTCTGAACACACATTTGCAACTTGGCGTCCGTTGATTTGGAGCTCTATTGAATGTCTCTGGGACACTGGCCGTCAGGTCCCCCCTCAGTATCTGGCGGTGTACTCGGCGTATCTGCCGCACGCGCTGCCCGAGGTGCGTGGCTCTGGCGGCCCGCGGTGGCGTGCGGTGCTGCGCGGTGCGCGGTGCTTCGGTGCTTCGGACAGTCATTGCCGAACACGATGTTCATTCTGATGTTGCCCTCTTGAATGGGAAGTCATTTACGCTCTAGTAGGACCTGACAGCGGCAAGGGGCAGTGTCCTACAAACGACCTCCTACTCCTCCCGCTGTCTGTCTGTCTGTCTTTATGTCCGTCTGTCCGTGACGGCACGCGCCGGTGCTCGTCGGAGTTGCTCCTGCAGCCTTAAAATTGGAAAAATCATCGTCCGCGCGGAAAAGTCGGACGCGAAGGAAAGCTATTATCTGCATCTCTTCTCCCCGCCGGTCTTCTGGCTCGCTGTGCGGCGCTTTCCAGAGACCTGCGCTGCTTTTCCAGAGGGCGACCTTTCCAGCAGAGTACACACGGATCACTCCAGATTGCAGAGCCGTGCGGTAGACGTTCCAATGACTGCGGGAGGATGCGGAGGGGAGGGGAGGGGAGGGGAGGGGAGGGGAGGGGTTGCAGCAACCGGAGCGGCGCGAAGTAAAGGGGAGACCTCTCGCATGAAGGGAGTCCCCCCTGTGTCTGCAAGAAGGGCCTACCTGCGCGGCGATGACGACGCAGATAGACCGTTGTTGCCGAGCGGGGTCTTTGCACGGTGAGGCGGCAGGCTGGTGCCTCGGCTGGTGCAGTGGATGGGATGGCGTCTGTTTGCATCACCCGGAGCGTCCCGCAGCCCTTCGGCCGAAAAGAGCCTAAACCGTTCCGGCAAGCGGTGCGGTCCTCGTCCTAATTGCAGTGCAGGGACTCCTTATCTCGTCCTGGCGTTGCCTAAGCGGCCGGCGGCGGCGCGCGGGCGTTATCAGACAAAAGGGACCCCTCCAATTGGCCAGGAAGTGCACGGCGTTGCCCAACCTCCGCGCCGGACCGCCAGGGAGCGCCACCTTCGCCGCGGGGAGTACCGCGTCGGCCGAGTGCTGCCCGGGGGCGTCTCACAGTGGACCAGAAACCGGTGAAGGCGGCCAAATCTCTGGGTATGTTTCGACCTCCAGAGTCGTTAAATAGTGCTCGAATCGATCGTATGACCCCGCCAATGGATTCCTCGTTCTCAGAGCAAGCCATTGATGGGGTCATACGATCGATTCGAGCACTATTTAACGACTCTGGAGGTCGAAACATGCCCAGAGTTTTGGCCGCCTTCTTCGGTTTCTGGCCCACTGTGCGGCGTCGCGGTCCGCCCTCTGTGGGGCAGTTTCGAAAAGGCGGTGCACGGCGGGCCAGAGGAGCGGTGTCGGCGGCAAGAACTCCCCCCCCCCCCCCCTCTTCCTCCCCTTTTTCGCTCGTAACTAACCGCATGGATTGGGGTCAATGCACGGTCGAGCGCCAAGGGGAAGCCCTTGGAGAGAGAGCCGCCGTACGAAGGACTCCACAAGTCAAGAAGTACGTCCCGGGCAGGGCCGGCGGGCTCGGCGGACCGTGACGCCCGCGACGCCCCCTAGTGACGCCCTGCAGCGTCAGCCGGTGTGTGAAGGAGCCCTGAGGGGGGGGGGGGGGGGGGGGGAAGACGCCGCGCCCGCCGCTGTCGGTAGGAGGAAGTGGAGCGGAGTGGTGCGTCCGACGCGGCCCGGCAACAAGGGCCTATCTGTGCAGCAAGGGCCGCGCGGGTAGACCTTTGTTGCCAGGAGACGCATCGGGTCGTGATCGAGATCGCCTGCAGTACAAACATCGCAATTCACCAAAACGCGTGCAAGTTTGTGTGTGTGCGTGTGTGTGTGTGTGTGTGTCGCTGTGTGCATTCATTTGGCGGCCGGTGTATGTATATGTATGTACGTACATGTGTGTGTGTGAGGGAGGCGGTCCTTGTAGGTATGATCCCGAGTCGTGTGTTGCCACCGTGCTGCCACCGTGCTGCGCGGTGCTGCGCTCTGGAGGCTTTCCCCCCGACACACACCAATGCACATAACCGCTATACTTACACGTGCACGGCCATAAAGGGCCGCACCTCGGGGGAAGCGCGTTTCTCCTCAAATCTCGCACGTCCGACGGCACTTCCGACGAAGGGAACCGACCGAAAAAAAAATCAGAACTGACAAAAAATAAAAATAAATGAAGAAGTTATTTATTGAAAATAATTCACTCTTTTTTCAGGTTTCAAATGCTGGCGCCAGCACGTGTTCCGATTTACCAACAAGGGGCAGCGGTGGCGTGGCGTGGCGTCGTGCGGCCCCTTGTCACGGGACCTGTCACAACCACCGTCACGACGCGTCACGCCGGCGTCACGCGTCGTTACGGGCCGTCACGAGCCGTCGCCGGGCTGACGGCGCGTCGCGGCGCGGGGCGGCCCGCGGGCCCCACGCAGGCAGCACGCCGCGCCAGCAGCGCCAGCACGCGCCGCCCCGCGCCGTCATCGGGAATACACCACGGCTAAGTGAGTGATCGTCCAACTGCATTTTTTTCGAGTTTTTTTTCCATGGCAGGTTTTTACAAAGTGTTGTTGTCGTTTTCTCGGGAGTTCGAGATTTTTCATTCAATGCTTTTTTTTTTTACGAAATTTGGGTTGTTTAAATTGTATTCCTCCCGAGGTCGTCGCCGTCCTCCTCTCGTTTCCCACGCGCTGCTCCGCGCCGCGGGGTGGCCGGGGGCGGTGCTGCACCACGGCGGTGTGGCCGCGGCGGGCCCGCGACGTCACCCAATTATCCCGAGCTGTACTCGTCCGCGACAAGCTGAGCCGGAGCGCAGCCCCGCCCCGGCCCGCCCCGGCCGGCCGGCTAGGCGGCGCCGACTGTGCGGGTCGTCGTGTGAGGTGGGTGGACTCGGCGCGCCCCGCCCACCCCCGCGGCCCCGACATGGGGCGTACCCGTACGGGGACACTGAGGCCGTGCTTAATCACGGTGTAGTCCCTTAGCCGCGCGGTCACCAGCTCGCCTCTCGGCGTTCCCGCGATACTCGGCTGCAGAAAGGTTTGCCGTCCGCCAGGGGGCCAGGGCGCGTAGGCCAACCGTTGGGCGGCCAGGCGACGCATCGTGGGACCGCGGGCCACCTCAGTAATCGAGGAGTGCTCGACTAAAGTGTCGTCCATGGGCGTGAGAGAGGCGGCGGGGTGGGGCCGGCGGGGACGTGTGCCGGTGGTCCGCCGTGACGTGTCCCCGGCGCGGCGCGGCGCGGCGCGTGGGCGTCGGGCTGGTCGCCGGCCTGGTGCCGCGTGGTGCAGCGCCTCGGCCTCGCCGGGGCAGACGGTGGGAGGGCGGAGGGCCCGGACCCGCAGCGCGGTGGGCCAGAAGACCGGTGCCGGCGGTTGATTGGCACGAGTCGTTAAATAGTGCGCGAAGCGATCAATGGAGTGCTCTGCTTGCGAAGAGGTCACTGTTGGGCTGATACGCTCGACTGCGAGGGAGGGTGGTTCTTGAGCTGTGGTCAGTGGCCAGGAGCACTATGGCAAGGCATGGACACCCTATTCCTGCAGGAAGTGTTATTTAACGACTCCGCAGATCAACACGTGTCCAAAGTTTTGTCCGGTCTGCTGGCTCTCTGTGCGCCGCCCCGGACCCCCGCCCGGAGCCCCGCCGTGCCGCGGGTCGCCATTGGCGGGGCCCCAGCGGGCCGCGGGGGCCCCGGCGGGTCCCGGTCCGCACGCGCGACCAATGGGGGCGCGGCGCTGGGGCGCTGGCGGGGGCCCTGGTGGGGGCGCGGCGGTGCGCGGCGGTGCGCGGCGCGGCGCCCAGTGGGGGGGCAGGACTGACGCCCCCTTCCCCGACACCTCGCCGCACCGCACCGCGCCGCGCCTCGCCTCGCCCAGCGGCCAGCAGCGCTCAGTACGCCGTGAGATGGTAGCGCGCGCACACGACCTCGCGCTCCGTGTCCAGCCGGACTAGTGTGTGATCCGCCAGCCCCGCGCCGCGCCGCGCCGCGCCCGCGCGCTCGCCGCGTGTAGTGCAGTGTGAGTGAGTGAGTGTGAGACCGCCGCCAGCACCATGGATACCGTCAAGTAGGCCGAGGCGAGGCCCCCGTCGAGGCTGCCGCCGTGGCCAGTGCGTTCACCCTGGAGAGTGACCAAGACCGCACCCTGGCCGTCGCCGGCCCCACCGCCCCCGCCGCCCCCGGCCCGACCTCCAACCCCGGCGTGCTCGACGCCCGCGGCTTCCCGGAGGCGGGCTACCCGAGCACGGCCCCGCACGGGGCGCAGGGGGCCCAGGCCCACCCCCAGGCCCACGCGCAGGGCCACGCACAGGGCCACGCGCAGGGCCACGAGGGCCACGGGCAGGGCCACGGGCCGCCGTCCTACCACCAGCTCGCCCACCACCAGCACCACCTGGACGCGCTGCCCTACTCCTCGTACACGTAAGTGTGGCGGGGAGCGCCGGCCTCCTCGTGCTCTGTCGGGAGGTGCCGTCCACTGTTTAAGAACTGAGTGAAATTGATAGGAGTTGTTGGTAAGAGCGCCCGCGGGAGGCGGGGCGGGGTGGGGTGGGGGCGCTCAGGACCGTCTTGGGGTGCTCCAGGGGCGTCCCGCGGGGCGTCGGCGTGCCAACCGAGGTTCGAACATGGTGGCGGGGCGTGGCGGGGCGTGACACGATGACCACGGTGTTCATGTCCTGCGAGTGGGCGGGTCCGTTCGGCCCCTGCAATTACAAGCACCCCGCAGCGGGGTTTGCCCGCTAACTGAGAGACAAGGGACAAGGTGTAATGCACGTGTTGGGGCGCGACTGCCTGAATCACGGTGACGGGGCGCGCTGGATCCCTGTCCACCTCAAACTCTGGGCACGGTTGCACCTCCAGAGCCGAATCGCACCTCATGACCCCGTCATTGGAAGGCGGGTACGACAGCCCCTCTGGAGGTCGGAGCATGCCCCGAGTTTAGGTCGCCGGCCCGGGTCCTCCCGCCCACCGTGTGGCGTTGGCCGACCTCCGCGTCGATCGGGGCGTTGCTCGTGTGACGGCTCGGATCGGGTTCGGTAGCGAGCCGCACACAAATATCCAACGCATTTCCCGACCTCGTTTCCCATTATTTTTTGTCTCTTCCATTTCGTAAAAACCGAAAAAGAGAAGAGTCGAAAGAATCCCGGGCCGGCCGACCGGCCGGCGGGAATGAAATAAAATGGTCGGTGTCGGGCTTCGGGGGGTGCGCGGTGTGCCCAGAATATTTTGCCGAGCGGCCCCGGCTGTCTGTCTCGAATGCAGAGCGGCCGGCCGGGGCATTCCGGCAGCGCGCTGTGGCGGCTGGAGTCTGGAGGCTCCAGCGGAGCATCATCGGAGTATCGCGGGTCGGCAGACGCGACACCTCCACACCGCCTATCTCTTCTCGTGTTTCAAAAATCCTCCTTTTTAAAGACGTAGGTGGTCAGGCCGATCAGAGCTCGTCAATTTGAAATTTGGCGCCGGAACCAAAGCAAAGCAAACGCTCTGCGGCCGGACACGTGACCGATCACGTGACCCCCGCGCCGGGCTGGCCCTCTACCGCCTTCCGGATCCTGTCCGTAACAGCCTGCAGCAGCAGCAGCAGCAGCAGTCCCCCGCGCGATCTGTTTGCGCCTCAAACAAGGCTGTGGACACGGCGGCGGGACGGAGCGCACACACAGTAGTGTCACCCACGACTCGGCCCGATAAATTTCAGAAAAATGGCGAACGGAAAAACAAACGTTGTGTTTGAAGTGGCGGGGCGGTCCCCGCCGGCCCCGGCCCTTCCCCCGTCGATGCCAGGTCGTGAGAAGGTATTTTAATTTCGGGTCAGCCAGACAAGAAATACGGCGCGGGCGAACGCCGAATGCCACCGCCCTGACCCGCCACCGCCCGCCGCCAGGGTCAGCGGATTTCGAAATATGTGTCACCGCGTTGCTATACGTCACTGAGACGTTCGGTGAGGCGACTCGCGGGAAATGCAGGGGGCGTTTCATATTTGCATGGCGGGGCGATCACGTACCAACTTGCCGAAACTTTTCAATGACCTCCCCATTCAGTCTCACAATTTAAAAAAATTAAATTGAGTAAAATTTTTGTTTTGCTGCGTTGACCCCGAGTCAATACTCAAGTCCAAAGCCTGAGTCTTAACTCAGTACTGTACTGAAAAAAGCACACGCAAAAAAAATAATCTTACGCCTCCACTTTCCATCTCAGTGTTGGCGACCTGGAGGGCCAAGTGCGTGACAGGTGAAGCTCGCGCACTCGCGTGACGAGCCTGTCACACACGCTTGCCCCCGTCACACGACGTTACCCCCGGCCCAGCCCGACCCCCGCTCCCGGCCCGGCCCAGCTCCGCAGGACCATCTGGTTAAAGAACTCACTTTTACCTCGCCGTGCCGTGGCCTGGCGTGGCGTGCCGTGACGGCGACGACGCGCACGCACAAAGTGCGAGGACCAGAGAGAAAGAAAGCGAGTGTTTTTTTGTTGTTTTTTTCTTCGCGTCGCCGGGAGTCGAACCCGGGACCGGTCTAACAAACTGCCGAAATAATTGTGTTGGTCAATCTTCGCGGAATGAGAGTGGGATCGTGGTGCCATCACTAAGGGCACGCTGGCGCCGCTGGCGGGGCGGCAGGGTGAAGGTTAGCGACTTCCGTCTCTCTCGCACTCGCGGGGTGCTCGCGGGGCGCCGCGGCGTTAGGCCGGGTGCCAGCGAAGCCAGCGAACAGCGTCATTATGGACGCGGATTCGGAAACAAACAGACGTCGCGGGGTGTGTCGGCGTGTCCTCTACCGCCGCACAGTGGGCCAGAAACCGGTGAAGGCGGCCAAAACTCTGGGCATGTTTCGACCTCCAGAGTCGTTAAATAGTGCTCGAATCTGGCGTATGACCCCATCAATGGATTCGTCGATCGAAGAGCAATCCATTGATGGGGTCATATGCTCCATTCGAGCACTATTTAACGACTCTGGAGGTCGAAACATGCCCAGAGTTTTGGCCGCCTTCACCGATTTCTGGCCCACTGTGCGCCTGTCTGT